>WJFB01002340.1:0-20166 GCA_009870185.1 Pygmarrhopalites habei
GAAAACATCAAGTTTTTTTTAGAAATTACCAAAAATTTTGAGAAAACATTGTTTTTGGTGATAATTGTTAGTTACTAAAACAAAGTTTTCAATATCGTGATGTCTTACTACGACTCTTGTAGGAAGACGTAGTTAAGTAGCTATATCGTTTAGGAACATGATGATTTATCTGCTGAATGTGAATTTTTCGTAGACTTCAAGCTAACAACTTCAAGTGTTTATAAGCGTTGTTGTGATAAAAATACGATATATACATAGTATGCAGTAGTCTGTTGTTAGCGTTGGAAGGAGGAGACGAAGTATTTGCCAATTCGTGTGATGAAGTTATATATTACATGATGTAGGGAAACAAGAATCTTTTTTTTAATAATTTTAAATCGTAGAGAGAAAAGAATAATAATGATCATCGTAAATGGTGCGCGTATGTATTTAACTGAAGAAAAAATATCGTACAATCTACAATGTCATATCAGTATCGAACGCTTTATAATTTTAAATTCATTCTACTGACTGGACAACTTGTTTTGTATGCATATTCGGATCGTATTTATAAGTTGGTATTATCAGGTAATTTACACTACACGATGAGTGATTGTAAGTAGTTGTGTAGTGGTCGATGTAAATGAAAATGACCTGAAGAATAATCATGGACAATATTATGAAATAACCCAACTTTATGCATTTAAATCGAGTACTTTAATGTGCTTCAACATTGCAAATATCTTGCATGCATTTACTATATACATATTATATAGAATAATAAGTATAACCGTTCAGATTTCTACATAAAATCTCCGTTCAATTTTTGAATCTGGGATATATCTTATACAAGTCATCATCATGCTTAATAAACGAGAATAGATACAAGGAATTATTAGAGGGAAATCCTCAACTCTTTTATCGCTTTTATGTCAGACTTGGACAGTGAATAAATACTTCAGACTAATTGATAATGTACTACTTAATAAGATTACAAGTCTAAAAATACAAATTGTTTTATATGGCATGAGTAGTTTGTCTATGGTGAGTTTATTCAGTAATCCTCATGATAATTTTTTTTGCAATAAAATTGAGTATTCGAAAAAGTATTTTGAAGAGAAATTCACTACAACGAAGTACGCGTTTTTATATAGTCTTTAAAAAATTTACTTTTAACATGTTAATTATTATATTTTACTTTCACGTTGTGTTTGTGTTCCACAGGTCAGACAGCACTCATTCAATTTATTTTTAATGTCTTGAAAATGATTATTATAAAATGCTGCGAATATCCCGTGCGATTATTTGTACTTGTCTCTAATACGGAAATAAATAATCGTAGATACGACTCTCTGTTGTTCTTCTGGCTTTTACTTTGCATGAATGAGAAAACTTGTACATATGATTCTAATGCCTACTTCAGTAAAATGAGACACGAGGATGTCGTAGAGGAATAAAAAATTTCCACGTGAAATTTTTAAAAAACGTTTTTTTCAGTGTGACTTGTTTTATTCTCAGTACATTTTACCAATATGATACATTGGTGATTAACTATTATTTTTAATTATGTACCGTTTGTGTAGCGTTATTATTCATATATAAACATTATTGACAATCATACTGTGTTGTGAATGTCATTCTGGATTTTAATTTCATTTTTTACACCGTAAAAACACACTGCGTGTTGCGCTGTTCTTCTCATCCTCGACACTCGCGTTGAACGTTGATTCCACCCTATAGGTTTCCAAACTACAACTACATAATATACATCCTAATAGTCGAGTCGATAGTATTAATTCGAGTTCCCCGAAGAAGAAAAAACTTTATCTATTTCTTCTAAATATGTATGTACAGGTTTTTTTCATAATATTTTATAAAGTTCACAGATTCCCAGGTCAGAGTTTTGTAATATGTTATTCAAACAAAACACAGAAATATTTTCCAAATACATTATTCTTAGGTAAACGGTCACAATGTACAGCCACACAACTTACTGTAACTAATTAAAGCTAATCCTTTGATTGGTAATGTTACGTTCACTTTATAGCACGACATGACAGCAGTAAATTCATGATTGTATTTACACATTTGTCTAGAAGAAGCAAAAGTAGAATACATAATAATAATTCATCAACTAAACCAAGAATTAATTACATATTAAAATGAAATTTTCAACTAGTAGTAATCTTTTTCCCTACGTTCGAGCTCTAACTGCTGCTACTATTAATTGTTGTTGTCACCTTGTACCATTTTGCACAAGTTCATTTCAGCTATCTGTCTAAAGTGGCTATCGTCATCAATCATCGTTAATGCATACCTAGCTAGTTAATTAATTATAAATCGAAATCCGAAAGAGTTGACGTAATAAAATAAAATAATAATAAAATACCATACGGCATACAATGTTGGTTGATAATAATAATTAATAATATAGTAATGTATATAAGCTAACAAATAGTTAAATAACCTTAAAGCAATGGCTTCGTGAGGACAGTCTAATAATATAATCATATATTTTTATGGTTTCTAACATATTATATATTATTTTATACGGATTCAGTGGCTTCTGGGGGCCAAGAGAAATTTTCTACCCGGTCGTAACACGGTCGTCAATTTCCGTGCTACTTTTCTTCCACGTGAATTTCATCACCGTCTTGCATTTTATAGGTGTACAGTTTCTTCTGAGGGAATTTCATCTCTTCTCGACCAAACTGCCCACAGATTGCCATATTGTTGTAAAATAACCTCATCCGTGATGCCCGAATCTTCAAGAGGTTTTGTAGATTGTTCTGGAAGAAAAATAATTATGCCATTCGTGATTGAAATTTGTCATTTTTTAAATAAAAAGATATACTTATATTTTGTTAACAAGTGTGATCTATATTTAGTATGGATGACAGGTAGTCACTCATGATAAATTAATAACATTCTCATTCGATTGACAGGGAATTTGGTGTCGAGGTTAAGCATTTTACATCATCTTCCCACTTTCATAAAAAAAACTACTGCTGTCGGGAAGAAGGATTCAAAAAGACTGTAGACTTTCCTGGCATCAGAAAACGAGGAAAGCTTTTTTCAAAAAAAATTTACTTTACAATCCTATGGTGCGAAGTAAATGCGCAATTTAATTTACAAACTTTGCACAGACAAAAAAATGTGCACTCATCTTTGTGTACATGTTTACATGACACAGTGTGGTTGAAAAGAGAGAATTGCGGGGGTGAAAATAAATAAACATGCGACGTATCTAGTACGCCATAACCTTTACACTGCGTTCGCAATAATAAAAGAGTCTGAAGTTTAACAACTGCTGTGTGGTTTAAGGAAACCATAAAAAAACATAATAATAATATTAAGTCTAAGCGGATACAATTCGGAATTTAACGTCCCATGAAATTGGCAGAAAAGTCATCCACAACATTGAGATCATGAGAATTAAGATTTAGAGAGTAGCAGTCACCTTCAGTTCACTTGTGGTTTGATAGACGTTAATATGCAGTCGCTTTGCAAATTCTCCGTCCACAATCAAATTTAGTTTGACTAAAAATAAATAAATAAATAATTAGGGTTTAATAAATAATTCACTGAAAAATTGATTGAAATCTTTTCCCATCATTTTTACATATTATGCAGTACCTCGAGTTGTTGGCTTCAGTTGTACATCCTAAAATAAATTTCAAATTTAAAGAGTTGGCAAAAATAAGTCAAATGTCAGATGAGCAGGAAATGGATACTTACCGGCAGAGGTGAAAGAGTACCATGTACGTGTATGAGTTCATAGTACCTGTAGGGAAGGGCACATATTTTACAATACAAAAAGATTAGATTAGAGAGACTTACATTTGCATCAAAATTTATCATTGACAAGTGTGTATGAACAAAATCATTATTTGCATTTTGGATTCAATACTGATAAATTTATTACAGTTGAGTCAGTCTTCTAGGGTTTTATGTCCTACGTAGGTCACATTCAACTAAGACGTAAAAGGAAAAATTGCATAGCAACTACTGGAATGGTTTCCACACACACGTACACACACGTACACATTATAGACAATTTTATCATTCACCGTGATGACTGCAATGGGACCGTCAAGTCAACTAAATGTTACAGTTAAACATGAAATTTTGTCGTAAAGTTGCACAGGAAAATTAAAATGTGCAACAATAGTCTTCCTCGTAAAATACGTATTACACAGTGTGTAACATTGAAATGTCAAATATTTGTCCTCATGATAGTATACATGCATCATCAGAAATCCGTCTGCCTCCTTCACTTTAAAGGAAACTTCTTCAAATTAACCTAAATATGCTGAAAATGGATTGCGTGTGACTTTCGCATTTCAAAAATTCATCCCATTTGACTCTAATGATGTTTCATGGTGGTCTATAGAAAGTGTTGATTTTTTTTACTTTTCCAAAAAGCCAATTCCATATGGTCTGTTACTACGCATTAAACAGGAGACATGAGTAACAAGTAGAATCTTTAGTTAGTTAGATGTGTTAATGACCTTTTGGGTGGTGTATTTGTGGTGTCTTTGTCTTGTTGAGCAAAGCGACGAACAAATGCTCTTTCAGCATCTTCTCTCTCCTCCAATGATATAGGGGCACCGCCGTTAAGCTTCTTCAAATTCGGCATCATTGCAATCAAAAATGGTCTTCGCTCTTGTGCTAATAATAAAAAAACAATCGTAATAACCGGATCATTAGCTTAACAGATCATCACGTCAAATCAGTATGCTTAGGGAACATTAAATTTTTACGCAGTTCACTTTGTACGCACGAATAGCGTTTTTTGAAAAAATAAAATAAATGCCAGTATTAGATTATCTGGCCGTTCTGGCAAACTACGTCTAGATTTATACCTGACAGAACTCTATTTCAATTTGACTGGTACATACATGTAGGGCATTAACTTGTGAAAAGAACGAACGATATATTTCCAAATAAAATAACTCTTACCAGTCATGTCACTCAGCAGAGGAATTCCTTGGATTCGTATCTCAGTCAAGGAGGGAAACAAAGCGAGACTCGCCAGGTCAGTCAGTTCACGGATGTGTGTGTTGGTCATCGAGAGGGACTGTAGGTCCGCAAAACATTGAAAAGCATCCTAAAACAAATAATCATTTACATAAGTGGATTGCGCTGGTTTATATATGAGAAAATGAGTTCCCTGAAATAAGTCTGTCAGTCAAATAATGAATGAATATGGGGGGAAAACCTCAGGGATAGCGGTGATGGGACAATCGGCGACCGAAACCTAGTTAGAAAAAACAACAAGTGTTGTTCAAATTGACTGTTCATGAAACAAAATTAATGTCAGATGTTTAAGAGGAATCTGATTACTCACATGCCGTACGGATGGAAAACAAGTTCCTGAAATTCCAAAAATGGAAACATGATCATTTTCATTCCACATATAATAATAGAGTAGAGGTGGATATTTGGCACAATGTACTACGGTGTGGACTGACAAGAACAACCAAACAGACATGAGAAAATTAAACCATGTTAAAGTAAATGAGAGAGAGAGCAAGGTGCAGTTCCAACAGACACCACCGACGGACTGTTATACTAATAATTCAGAATTGTACCAATACTTGTTGTTGCGTCCTATTTGACATTATAAAGAAACACAAAAGCCAATGAACTCATCTCCCTCTTGATCTTTAATATCTCGGAAGACAGCTTTACTTTTTGGTAACTAACATGTACAAAATTAAACAAATTATAGAGAAAATCTGTGTAAATGTGTAATTAACAGAGAGAGCTGGTCCGGTCCTAGTCAAACTCTGGTCTACACACCATATATCATGAGTCATTCACGACTGTACATCATGATGACACCAGAGAGAGAGAGAGAGAAAATTACACAGGTCACTATCCCATACTGTTTATGGCTTAGATTAGCTTTTTCAAACAATTTATCAATGTAATGCATCAAATCAAAATGTTGAACAGGTCATAGTCATAATAATTTATATAGGGTTACAAGACTAAGACGGATCCTCCTCCCTCTCTCTCTCTCTCTAAAAAAGATTAAAGGCATTTATAATATCCCACTTGAAACGTGTATTTCTTCTGCATTGTTCTCACTCAATCCATTGCTATATTAAGAGAATCATAATTGATCGTTTGTTCTTGTACACACACCAATAATACATTATAACGGATATGAAAGAGTCTCATGTCTTACCGAGTTTGGCGATTTCAGCCCACGTCCTGTTTTATTTCAGAAAAAAATAAAGTTTATTATTATTATGAAAGCTAATAAATTGTAGGGAAAATCTACAACACAAGATCATCAAGAATCAAGAAAAATCAGATTCAGGTGTATGGACTTACGAGATAGGATTTCCATCGAACATGATTTTCCTTATGTGGGGAAAACAACGACCATTGTCATCATCACTACAACTTTCATTTCCACTGTCTGAACTGGAACTTCCGGATCTGTTCCCTTCTCCACTGTCACTACTACTGTGACTACTGTCACTATTCCCAGTCAAGTCGACCGTGTCAAAGTTGTTGAGGGACAGGTGAAGTTCTTGAAGGGAGGAGGCTTGCCGGAGGAGAAACCATACCGAATCCCACGTGACATTTGTATTTATCAGGATGAGAACGTTGAGTCGAGGTAAAAGAGGAAATTGAAAGGAATTCTCAGAGCATGTGAGGGTCAGCGGCGAGGACAGCGAGTTGAAGCTTAGGTTCAGGAAAGTCACCGATGGAGTATAAGAAACTATTTTCGAGATCTGCATTTGTTTTTCCCCAATAGTACATGAAAAGAGAGAAAGAGAGAGAACAATACAATTAATAGGATTCAGAAAACAATCATAAACACTACGTGTCATCATTACTCAAAAGTACTCAAAACGCAAAGGCATTCATTTCCATGTCACACACACACTGCCTGTCATGTCGACGAAGAGAGAGATTGGCATTGAAAAAAATCATGTTCGAGCGAGGAACTTGGGAATCTGCCAGGATCACCCGTAAAAGAACATGGCCCCTTTTTTTAGTACCATCAAATATTTAAACTGTAATATGACAGTAGTCGTGGAAAAGCAGTTCAATTCACGTGTCCCAAACACACATGTAATGCAGACTACAATTTGAAAAGTGTCTGTATACAAACTTTGGTTGCTGTGAGTCGACGAATGGTGACTCTCTGACTCTGACCTACTTGGAAGAAAGGGAAACAAGATGAAAGAGAAAAAACAAATGTGCTCAGCTGAGAGAGTGTGTATTTTCTGTGCGTACACTGCCTTCTCTATACCCAGGCATGCATTCGTATTATTTTCATATATTCTATCACAGATAGAGAGAGAATCTTTGCATACTCACTATATACATGCTAATTTTAATGTACTCATGAATGTTAGTCAACTTTATTCACTAACTGTCTAGGCCAAGCCGTCTGTTCAATGTTTTCTTCATCTTGGTAAAGTTACATGGCTCTCTGAACCTAATCGCATGCAAACAAAAATCTATCACTGATCTTTTATCATCATCTCTCTCACTCCATCCTCTCTTTCTGTACCACTTCTGAGAGTTTGTTGGTTGCGAGATGTGATTTTTCTTTTTTTTGTAAATATAACAGCGAAATTTTCTCACAATATGTACCTACCTACCTACCTACCTATCTATACTTGACTATGGCCTCACTTTGTAGACACGAGACAAATACAACTTCAAAGTATTTTCTCTACAAAGCATAATTATTATGTTGTGCATAAAATCCTTGTCGTTTCCTGTACACTTGTGGCTGTGACATAAAACTTTTACTGAAATAAAAGTAAAACCATAGGAATTTTTCAAACTACATGTACTAATGTATACAACCCTTTGTACAGTACTCAACACATTCACGCGTACATAATATGATCAAAAAAAACTCGTGTGGGATATTCTACTGCACCAGACAGATAGAGTAAGACGAAGAGATTGAACTACTTTTAATTTTTTGTTTTAGTTCGCTTGACTGCTTTATCCATTTCATTTCTAATCACACCAAACTTCGTATGGGTTGATGATGACGAACGTGGGAAAAAATTAATTATGCATGCCATACTATATACTTTTATACATTGTGTTTAGTTAGTGTGTGCTGGATTTTCCCCGTCATCTCGTTATCATGAGGGTACATGCAAACTATGTGTACAACACTTTAAAATTAGACAGAAGAGGAAAGACCGGAAAAGAGCTCACCTAAACAAGGATCATGCCTAATATAGCGAATGTGGAGGAAATACTTTCATGCTAAAAGTTGAAACGCTGGTTGAAAGAGAGAGAAAGAGAGGTTAGCATGTTTTCTCATTTGGTAAATTGCGCAGTTTTTCCGCAAAAATACCTGTCCACCACACATCCATAATCCTAACCCTTTCCTTATTTAATTCTGTCTCAACAATAATTTTTGAATCATTGTTTTGATTTCGTATGAATAGGCTTTGGGCACAATTCAGCAACAGGATTTTAC
Source organism: Pygmarrhopalites habei (assembly GCA_009870185.1). Taxonomy (NCBI): domain Eukaryota; kingdom Metazoa; phylum Arthropoda; class Collembola; order Symphypleona; family Arrhopalitidae; genus Pygmarrhopalites; species Pygmarrhopalites habei. The sequence continues at coordinate 8,456 of WJFB01002340.1, forward strand.
ACTCCACACCACACCTAGGTAGGTAATTTAATTATTAGCCTCGGACAAAAATGGATATCAAATTAACACTAACCTCCTCTATAAAGTAGATGAAACGTCCTTAATTTTACTATATGCTAAAATGCTACACCATCATTTTCCATTTCTTTTCCCACAGGCTCCCCATACTATTTACTAATTAAACAATATACTTTTCATTCCATACGAGTTCACAGTACACACGTCGTATATTTTTCTATATTTTTCTATATTTAGTTGTGATTTTTTATTTGTCATATATACATTTCAACATAACTACCATGGTCTACCCAATTAATTAGTCATTAGGGTAACTCGCATGCCCACTGCACAAAAGCAGAGTGTGACAATAAAAATACAACAACATCAAATCATCAGCATTCTATTTGACTGCTATCTTATCTCTCTCTCTCACAATCCCTCAAACACAACTAATAAAAGTCTGTATAGGTAGTAGAAACCATTAAGACTTGTAGGGTTTGCTAAACTTTTGCACATTACCAAACTCTTCATCGTCTTTACGAATACTTGTTGCTGTTGCAAATCATTAGAGTATTCCAACTCGTGTAACCCCCTCTCTCACACACACAGTCTAACTAGAACAATGGAAGATACATAGAGAAAAAAACGTGCGGCACAACTTTTATTATTATATATTTTGTCGTTGTTTTTATGATGGTTCCATCCATCGTTCTTCCAAATTCAAGGCGCAATATGTTTACACGTGTGTGAAGCATGATTTGTTCTCGTCCATTGCCTAACCATTTCCCCATCTTTGCATTTTTACCAAACGTCGTTCTCAGGCTCTCTCTCCCCCTCACTACACAAACACGCATACAGAATTTACCTATCTCTTTCTGTAGGACGAGAAGGATCGTGCATAGTGTAGTGGGACAGATAAATGTGCTTCTGGCAAGCATTGAGAAAGCTTGTAGAGTTTTTGAACATTTACATAATATTTATTTTACTTTTGAGGTCTTTGGTAATGACAAAAAAGAGAAGAAGATAGACGATGACAATAATGTGTAATGGAGACGAACCACTGAATGATATACGACTTGTTGATACTCCTAGCGACACTGACAATCATCCCTAGACAACTGGTCTAAACGACATGAGGGACGTAAAAGGACAAACTCTCTTCTTTACATATCCCATATTATCAAACATCAGGATAAATTTAAAAGTCTTTTAGGTACGCCAGCTACTTTTTTAAGCAATTCAGCTTTTCTGATTAATTATGTAAAAAGTGGATATTGGTCATTGGTATTATGGCGTATAATATTATATTACAATTCACCCATTTATACGAGCAATCAGCTTAATAATAGTAACACAAAACACACGCAAATTGACTACCGTCTAAATTAGCTGTTCTCTCTCTCTACCACTATAACTACTATTACAAGGTATATCTTTGTTGAATCCTGTGTAGTAGTAGGTATTACTAAATAATTTGCATCCTTGTTCGATCCTTTGTTTGATTGAATGAATAAAACCATAAAATACAATAAAAATAATTTTTAATTTGATGTTGGATGCGGTGCAGCATGGCCTTAGCATGGCTAGTACTAGTACCAACACGAGCCCGACTACTACACATACTAACTTCCTAGTTTTAACAACAGCAACAATCAGTATTTGCAAGTGCATACCATTCACGCCCCTTCTATACGTGTATTGTGTTACACTCGCATATAAGTAAGCTTAGCAAAGTGTACATGCATCCTGCATGGATGGGTGAACAAAAACCAGAAAAGTGGTCAACTAACATCATACACAGTCAAAAACTCCAAAGTGTACAACTATTACTTAAAGTATTAAAGTGAGTAGCATATTTCGTTTGACCAAAAGGGCCAACATAATATGTATAAATGTACCCTATAAAAAGAAGTGTTTATAACATGATGTACCCATTCTTATATAATGAAAACACAAAATAATCCAGAAGTATTATATCATTAAAGAGGCAAAGGCAAGTCAAGGAATGAAATTTCCATCTCTTTTTACACTTAAAGCTTAAAGCTGTCTCTCTCTATCCCTTTGTAGCCTACATACGTGCCCAAACTGTTAAAAGCCGTTCAAAGTCACCACATACTAGATAGACTCTTATGACTTGGTTCCCATTGACACATTTGCTTTTCTTTTCAAGAATATATTCAACACACACACACACACATAAACTGCCATGCAAGATATTTATAATAGTCCTATATATAGGTATTTAGCTTAAAAGTCTCAGATAACATAATAATGTATAATATGATTTTTACGAAACTATTGAAATTCTTCATCTCTCTCTCTCTCGTACTTATTGTACATTTTTAGACATTTTTATACATTGTACATGTCTACCTCACAGTGTCTACGTCTTTTCCATCATTTCGTTACTCAAGTCTATGTTACTATTTAAGCTACATTAATTTATGATAGGATTGCCCAATGTGTTACTACACGGATCATATTATCTATAGACCCATCAACACGTACAATCATTTTAAAAGAACCAGGAGTAAAGTATATAATGATACTCTTTTTACAAATGTATTATTATAACCACACTACCGTCTCGGAAAATTAACTAATAAATACACAGTAGAGTAGGCCATTCTATGACATATTCTCTCCTCATCTGTGGTGTTATTGAGTGATTTTTTTTGTCACGATGTACAACATCAACAACAACGGCGAGAGAAACACATACACACACAACATCAACAACAATATTATTACCACTATAACAATGGGGAGCAGAATGATACGATGATAAAATTTTGACTTACCTCACTCCACTGCGACAATCTGTTATGTGCGAGATCAATCTCAAAAACCTCGGCTACAATACAAAAAACAAATTAAAATCAATCACTATTGTTATAGGATAGACAAAATTTTCTCAACTTTTACAAAATTAAGCAATAAATCACAATAAGTAATGAGGAACTGTTTAATTGACTTGGGGGTGAGGATATATAGACATAGTATGTTTTGAGGACGCTCATAATGAAACTTGATAATAACATGTTTAAAAAAAGTAACATGTGAGACTAAAAATAATCATTAATTAATAGTTTAGGCGTACTTCTTTACCTGTTTGAAAATAATTCTCCAAACCATGCTCATCTCCTGCTGTCGAAACGTCGCAATCATTCAGGACCTGCAATTGCAATATATTATCATGATTACTTACTAAGTAATACTTAGTAAGTATACACACCCTCGTTTAGTACTTGGTCCGCATTTATTAATCCACACACACCCTAATACATGTACTATTTACTTTGACACGATTCTGCTAATAATTATTATTTACTACCAAAGATTCTGATTCGGGATTGTACTCATGCTGATTTTTACAATAAAGCATGCACAAGTTCAAGCTTCAACATATTTTTTTAAATGTCATTGGTCATGGTCATACAGTTTTTTTGTCCAGCGTGTAATATTCGTGACACACTCACGCAAAAAAGGAGAAGCCACTTATTAAACAGGCAGAAAACACACACAACATTACACGTTTCATATACATACGTACAACGATCCATGAATGATCTTCCTTGAAAAGACTACTAAGAGTGCAATCGACGCAAAAGATTTTCGTTTCCCTATGTCTATAGTACAACATCCACGCCTAATGAACTCATGCCAAACTATTGATTACCATATTTTTATTATTATACGACTTTTTAGTATTGTTTACGATCGGAGACTACTAGTTCCCTATAGTAGTAGTAGAACCTACACTATGTATACTCACAAAAAATACTACAACAATCCACAATTGGTATTGGGACTGGAAAAAAACAAAAAGCTGTTCCTTCACTAACAAATTTGACAGAATTTGTAATTTATTTATTTTAAAAGCGAGACAAAAGTCTGTAATATTTCAGCGTCAAGACTAGTCAAGAACAGTCAATACGAGAATTTTTAAGAAAGTAATTATCACTGTTGGGAATGATTTAGTCTACTACTAACAAATGTAAAGTTTAAATATTGATCACAATTCATCAATTATAAAAACTATATACGAACGCTTGTATGCTGGCAAGTGCATGTAATTATTCTTTGATTTTGTACAGAGCATGGTCATCGTCGTTGGTGGTGGTGTCAAGTTGAATAGAGTTGTATGCAGTTATGACATTATGATCTCCGGTCAATATCTTTCAAGTTAAGTTAGTGTTGGACTTTTATATGGTTCGATAGTAGGCGGACAAACCTACACACACATTTGCTGCACATTGTACTGTTATAATTCACTCTTGAAATATTAAACATGCTCCCTCCATAATATGATTCGTGACACAAGACCAAAAGGACAACTGACATCATGGTCATTCTCAGAGAGAGAGAGAGCGACAACATGTTAGAAGGAGGAGGACTATTCTTTTGTAGTAATAATGATAAACAAAATGTAGAAGGGTGCATTGTTTCACCACAAATTTTTTAGCGGTCCATGCGGTCAACCGTGTCCACAGACTCTATAATTTGTCGTATTCATTATAGTACAAATCATAAACCTAACTCCATTGAGATTTACTCGCGTGTTGTATTATTCTCTCTGTCATCATGTCATCACCAATGACCATTCTTATAAAAGTACAATTTCAAAAAGGGTCTCTCTCTCTCTTTATAAACTGGATCGATGAAGCACAGAGGTTGATCTGCACGAGTAAAACTTTAAATGTATAGGGGCAAAGCAGAAATGCAAGTTGAAAATTATTATACACCTATCACTGCATTGTTGTCGTTGTGTGCACTGCACACTGTGCAGTGGTTCTTTTCCTCTACGAGTTTCCTTAATGAGTTAGCTACTGTGGACAGATGTACTGTAGTGGAAGTATGTATGCAAGTAAACACTCTGAGTGAGCGTGTATAGGTAATCATATAATTTTCTGGAATTTGAGTGAGTTAACCTCATTTTCCTCCTTAAATACTCTCCATTGAAATCTCAAGATTTTGTATGTTGTCTGTATACTTTCGCTGGTTGTACTGAAACTAGATTCCTTTACGAGATCCAGTTTTACTAGAGACTCTCTCGTAGAGAGTCCAACCAAAGACAACACACACACACCAAGTCTGTGAGAGCGTGTGTGTATTTTGCATAAACGACGATACGGGGGGAAAGATTAGACACTAAATTGTCTTGTAAAACTTGATTGTATCTAACAAGTATTGATATTGAATCTCACATAAATGTATGAACGATCATAAAACATTAAATTAATGAGAGCTTCAACATCGCACTTATCTGCATTAAACTCACATTTTCGATTGATGGATCTCACTCACACAAACACAGATGAATCATACGTATGATACTGAAACATACACACCAGATAATATATCATGAATATGTCAATACAATTGAGAGTGAGGATTTTCCTTCAACTTCCTCGTATCAGCATGATGGCAACGACGAATGAATGTAAATATTCATACACACACAGACTACACGTTCAGTTATTTACTGAATCGTCCATGACTTATATTTCTAAAATGCTACAAGTTGACTATCACGTAGTCCTCCATGTCCCTGTCTCTCTCTCTCTTATACATATTTGTTGAAGCAAAAAAAAGTACCAATAAATACGACAAAAACTCTTACTTGGAGGAAAAAATTATTATAGTATACAAATACATATTATATTATATGCGTGTGTGTGTGAAAATGTTCGCAGAGTTTGAAGAGAGACAAAAAAATTGACAGGAATAGCACTGCTTGATTCATTATGTACTGTGTGGAAGAACTTCACAATGCATGTACATAATACCACTTCATACACAAATTGTAAGTGTACAAAAGACAAAAGTTAGCAACTTTACTAGACGCTCTCATAGTGTATACTAGTTGCATCCTTCCATACTTAATTTTAACTTTTTTTGTACTAATCTTTGATTGAAGCACATATGTACATGAATCACAGAATCATATACAGGTTTCCATTGTATAATATTATCAGACAGCACAGCACACACAATGTGCTAAATCAGACAGTCTAAGAAACTGCACAAGCACTACAATGTGAATCAAACTTTTTCATCTACACAAAAAAATGACAAAGCAAAGTCCAATCTCATCTATCTTTTGTCCGTGTAGATTTTTTTAGCGCTAAATCTTTTCAGTTGCACGTTGGAGGTTAACTAACATTCAAGACTGCACATACACTATAACTATAACTATACACTATATCATGATTAGTACTATATAATGTAATGTTTAAAAAAATTACCAATGTCGATTTGCTCGGTCTTCCTAAATAGAAAATAAAAAAAATCAATCAGTATAATTTTGTATTGATTCAATTACAACTTTGTTGTTACATTTCAGTGTTTTAAAAAAACATTAATGAATAAACTTACCTTTAGGGACGAAAATCCCAATGGGGGCTTCACAACTTCCTTCATCCTGTCCATATTTCGATTCTATTGCTTCCAGTAATGATGGCATTTTGTCATTCTCTGAATCCGATATTTTTCCAAAATATTTTCTCGGTCACGACGAACACAAAATTATATACTAAATAGGTTATTTTCTAGAGACAAGACAACTCAACTAAAGAATAGTCCGATGCGTAATTTTATACAAAAACTTTGGAAAATTTTCTCTCTCGTCGTCCTCGTCGTCACAATACTTTTTTGATCAGCAGATTTTTTTTTAATTTTTGCACTTTTTTTTCATGTCGATTGAACAAATTTGTAACAAACAAATTATTTTCTAAGGCAACCCATCCAGTCCTTCCGTTTTACAAGTAAATATTTTTTTAATTTCTCAGAGTAGAAGTTAACTGAACCCATTCACACAAACACACTTGCACTTTTCTTGACTGACAACAGACTTGTTCGTAATGTCCATAATTGAGCACATACAGACACTAAATTTTCCCAACAACAACACAATAAGTGTAAGGACTTTTCCTTAAGGACCTCGTTTATGGGATATCATAGCATGGGAACTGCGAGTTGTAATCAATAATATAATTAGAGGTTATATTAAATATTACGAGTTTGTTCCTCCAACACAAACACACACTTCAACGGATAACAGCACAACAACAATTAAAATATGCAATTATTCCTTGATATAATTCCACTAATGAAATGGATGGTCTATTTTTGTAATCCACGAGTCAGAAGCAGACCACATGAGTTGCTTTGTTCTTGGTGTCTACTCACTTAATCAACTTTAGTCTCTGCAAGACGAAATGAAATTTTTTTTAATGTGTCTCTCTGTTTATCAACATCAGCTGCTCTGCTCAAGGTCTCCACTCAGCGTTGTCTGGGATATGGGTTCTTCAATGAAATGCGCTCAAACTATGAAATTAATTTCAGGTGATTCGCAATGTGTTAGGTAGACACCTCCTTTTATTCTCCTCCTCCTCTAATTACGTAAGGGAGCTAAATTTTCCGTGTTCCAAAATTCCCGTGTCCAAATTTCCAGTGTCATAATAAATTCAGGTATTTTTGTTATTTTAATAAATTATAAATCCTCTCTCTCTTGTCTTTTTCCAATGTGTTTCTAATGTATTTCAAAGCTTTGTAAAGCTTTCTTTTCTAAATTTTCCTCTTCCTGGTGTCTATCAGCAGTTTGCTTAATTAAAATTATAAGATTTTTGTGTTTAAAAAAGTTTTAAAATGTTTCCTTTTCACCTTATATCCCGAGTAGTTAACCAAAATTTCATTCGAACAAAATTTATTTGGGATTTTCACTTCGCAAGAACAATGGCAATCTCCGTCGTTGATCAACAAAAATTTATCTTCCGGCAGGTAATTGTCCTATGACATGCATTGACTAAGAGTCGATCATAACCACTGATTGGTTATTAATCAGTCGCAAATTTTTATTTTTCAGTTGTTTGATCGCGAGAGTTGTACCTACAGTTATCTGGTAAGCAAAATATCATTTTTGAGTATGCAAGCTCTTTGTATTGTTGAGTTACTAGTTTTTCCAGTTTATAGAAATAATTCAGACATGGACACTCTTTTTTTTAAAGATCGCTGATCCCGAGACTAGAGATTCTATCCTCATCGATCCTGTAATTGAGTTGGCAGACAGGGATGCTGACGTTGTCAAGGACCTTGACTTGAATCTGAAATATGTTATTAATACTCATGTCCATGCTGACCATATCACAGGCACTGGCTTATTGAAGAAAATGCTGGGTAATTAATCTACAATAGACGTTTTTAAAAAGCCATTTGCATCATTCCAGTCAGATGAATTTTTTGATATCATTGTCAAATGTATTCCAGGCTCCTGTGAGTCACTCATTTCTAAAGCAGCTGGTGCCCAAGCCGATCAACATGTGGAGTCTGGCCAAAAAATTCAATTTGGTTCCTTAGAGCTCGAAGTAAGACTTTAGTTTGTTAGATAACTTGAAACCTTTTAAAAGTAAACATGGTTTAATCTTAAAAACTGAATGTACACAGGTCCGAGCCACTCCGGGTCACACAAATGGTTGTGTTAGTTATGTCTTTCATCAAGGTCGTCGAGTGTTCACTGGTGACGCTCTTCTTATTCGGTGCGATAATTGTTTTTGTACCATACGTTTTGCATTAATACAAATTTTGCGTTAAATATACTTAAGCTTGCAATTCTGTTGATACAGGGGATGTGGTCGTACTGACTTTCAAGAGGGTTCCAGTGAAACATTATACGATTCTGTGCACAGACAACTTTTTTCACTTCCTGATGACTACCTGGTGATTTTATTTTTTTTCTATAAAAAACATTTGTTTTTCTTTCTGCATAATTACACAGTCATGTTTCCTCAAGATGTTGATTTATGTACTCTGGGACAAGTCGACGAATGACATTGGATATGAAGCATCCTTTTGCAATATTTCTTTAGATGAACCATATGCGTTGTCAATCGACTTGTTTTTTTTTCTAACCTAAATTTTTGCACAATGTGTTCTTGGTTGACATTTTGGAATGCAATGAGCAATGTGTTTTATAACTCAATATCTGTCTTTCTTATCTAGGTATTTCCTGCTCACGATTATAAGGGTAAGAAAATATCTGCAATTTTCTTTTGAAAAATGAAGCATGGCATGACTCTGTTGATTGGCAATAATATTGATAGTTGACATTCATGTGGATTTTTTTTTAAATTTTAAGGAATGACCTGTTCATCGATTTGGGAGGAGAAGCAGTATAATCCTAGACTGACCAAGACACTGGACGAGTTCAAAACTATCATGGGAAATTTGAATTTGCCATATCCCAAGAAGATTGACGTTTCAGTTCCAGCCAATAAAGTATGTGGACTATACAATTTACCTGAAGAACTACAAGAAAAAATTGCCGTTGCTAGATGAGTGGACCAGAAATCCATATTGGCTAAAAAGACGATAGAGAACATTCGTTTGCCTTGTGATATATCTTGGTGCTTCTTTCTCTGTATTACTGTAACAATGATTGTACGAGATTGCATTCATTGTATCTCTAAATTTTCCATATAACAATTGGACAATATTTTTCGTATACATTATACTTAATGTAAAATGATGATGACAAATCAACGAATATTTCATTAAACAATTTTCTACAATATCACAATTGAATTGCATACGTCTTACTTGCTTGTCCCTTGTCTGCTAGTTTAGCCAGTGGTCCCACATCTCTATGGTTTGAGATTTTACAGTGATATTTTTATCAGATGTCAGTATCGTTCATCAATCGTTAGAAACAGGGAAAAAGTAAATACGAGTAATAGCTTTTGATTGATTTATTTTTTGCATACGATAAGTAGTGGTACAAAATTTGCGATCTTAATTTATTTAATACATTTTATTAATAGCTGTAAAAAACTAGACCGTAATTGTTATGTGTCAGTTGCGATGAAGATTTTACAATGGATAATCATCCAGTATCAGATCATTAACCAGAGATGAAATATTAGATCAGTCATCCATGTTTAAAATGTCAACATGTTACACATAACTTTGTTCGGAATTGATTGTAAAAATATAGGAATAGTCATAATACGAAATTTTATATTACACATTTGAATAGACTTTTTTGCTTTGGAATTTCTCTATTAACAAAACTAGGAATATTTTTGAACCCCCATAATCTACTCGTATTGCTTAATACTTCTAGATAAAATGTTAAAGTTTAAAAATAATCGTTGATATTGTGGACGTGTGTAGGAAACTAATTGAATACATTAGATCCTTTCTCATTATTATTATTAGTTTGTAACTAATTTGTAAGGCAGTTCATCAACGACTAAATGGACATTCAACAATATATCATGGTGTTCATCGCCATCAATCATCATAGTAGGTTACTCATTCAAAAAATAAACTATCGAACACAACGCAAAATATACTTAATTAATCATCCTGGTCTTGTATAAATATAGGTAGTATTGTACCTAACAAGGCGTTCACTAGCCGCCGGATCTTATTACACAATAAAATAATTAAAATATTATATAGCTCATCATCAATTTTCAAAACGGAGGGAAAAAATACGATAATTCTACAACCATGTTATCATTTTTTAAAAAAAATTGTCAAAGAAATGATATTTTGGTACGAAGGTGAGATTTTTGAAATAAAGCTGTTGAGCTACAACAGACCATTTGTATGACTTGTTATTGATTACAAAATTTGAGAGAATCTTCTTCAACACACTTGTTTACGTGTTTCGGCCACAACAACAAATACAGCATAGGATTTCCTTCACGCACTCGCCTGCAATAAAAGAACAAATGATTATCTCAAATAAAGACAAAATAATAAATAACAAAATTCAAACAAATGTCAAAGAATTACTCACAAAGACAGGCCAGTATGCAGCATGATAGAAACACAAGAATTAATATAGCACCCACACTGATTAATGCTATTTCGAGTGTGGTGAGTTTTGGCTTTGTCCTGTAAAAAATACCATATCATATTAAATAGTGTAAATTTCTGATGAAATAAAATCAAGGTCGAGAAACTTTTTGACTTACTCATCGGCACCCGAGAATGTGTTCTTCAATCTATCAAAGAATCCAGTACTAAACAAAATAGACAATATTTTGACATGATACTTTCAGAGTAAGATGAAGAAATTGCAAAATGAATGAATGAATGAACAAAATACATACACTTGGTCCTTGACAGTCTTTACAGTGTCATCACTATCAGGGATGGGGTTAGCCTTTGTTTGTTGTTGCCCAACACAGAGGAGTGCCAATGCCACAAGTATAAATTTCGGTTGAAGTATTTGTCTGAACATGTTGATGAAGATTAATGCCGAACCTCAGTTACCTATATATCAGCTACCCTTCAAAGAGAAAGAAGAAAGAAAAAAAACCAAAAATCAATCAATGAATATTTCATTAACAAATACATTAAATTGTCCTAAATCTGATGACACAAAAATTACAGTACTTGAAATCCAAGTACACGTTGACCATGATCCATGGAACAAGTCATGGGTACTTACTTTGTTTTCAGTCTCTCAAAAATTCTGGAAAAAGTTGTCGAAAAAAATTCAACTTTCCAAATTTCAAATCTCCCAGCAAAGCAAAGGGGAAATGAGAGAGACTTTGTGAAATGATATCAGAGAGATTGGCGAAGAAGAAAAATCATTTTTTTATTTGCGGGAAAAACAATTCTACGTATGTTAGCATAGGCAGAATTGTTTTCCCGCTAAGAAAAAATATGATTTTTCTTCTTCGCCAACCTCTCTAATG
>WJFB01002341.1:0-20166 GCA_009870185.1 Pygmarrhopalites habei
CCCTACTTATTACAAAAAAGTGACCCTCTGCGCCTACCGTGAACGAAGTTAGCTATCTCTCCCATGTATTCGCGAAGCCATCGAAAGTCAACAAAATTATAATACTTTTTTTTCAATGATTCCACTTAACTTCCAAACCATCTTCACTACTTACAGAATGTACATACACAATGCACACACACAACAACAACAACAGCAACAACAACTCAACGAGTCACAGAATAGTTAATAAATGTACATTAAAATGTTATGAATTAGTGTGTATTTATGTCTGCAAAAATTATACTCTTGTGAGTGCGGATGAGTGAAGACAAGTTAAGCAAGTTATGGCAAACGGAAATACGTGGGTCTCAACAAATAATTAAGTGGGCAAACAAAGAAAAGAAGTTTATGGGTAAAATAATTTTATACAGTTTTCATCGTCATTATCTTCTCCCTCCCCTCCTCCTCCACAAGCACACACAGTGTAAAAGAGGGGGATGATGAGAGAGACACACACACAGACAGAAGGAAAAGGTAGACATGGTATAAAGTTGTAATTTTCTTTTAAGACGTTAAATGTTACATGATAGGTAGACACATGATGATACAATGTGGGACTTTTTAGTGTAGGTTGAATTTTATTGAGCAAGGACGTGACTATTCTAAATTCCCAAGTGGTGCAGACTAGTAAGTAAAGTAGCTATGGTGAACACGAGAAATTAGAGGAAATCATTATTATGATGATTGTGAAGGAAAATTACTGATTATTATAATGTTCCTATATTTATGTTTTTGGACTTTTCTCTCTCCCTCCCTCTCCCCCTCTCTCTCTCTTGCCTGTCACTTTGCACAATGTTTATGTTAATGGGAAAAGTTGGGTAGTCAACTACACACACACAAATTGAACAGATTTCCTCTGTGTCTGTGTGCACGTTTTCCTCCTCCTCCTCCTCATCTTTTCCTTATTATTACTTAAATAATCTCATCTTGTCTTACCACTAAAGCAGCAACTAATAGTATTAAATAATCAACTGTAAAACTCTCCTGATTGTATTTTGCGTCAGTTTGTAGGCGGGACGGGACAGGACAAGAGTAGGTAATTAATTGCAACGTTTGCAATTAATTTCTGTTCCCAACTATTTTTTTGAGAGAGAGACAGAGGGAGAGAGAAAAAAAATCTCAAGTAAATTACGTGCTGTTCAACATGCATATTAATATGAGAGTGTGTGTGTGTCTGTGTGTGCTTGTTGTGGAGTTGGTTGCGTGGAGAGGCAGTTTGAATTTATAAAGTTCATTGTTTACTACTAATTATTTTATTACATTCTCGTTTTTTTATCGAGGGCTCAACTGCGGCTTTGTAAAAGGTGGACAAACATGATAATGATCTGCACATTTCATCGCCGCTACATTAGAAGCGGAAATATGTGTAGGAGTGAGTGAGTGTATTTGTTCTATTTCTTTGCTATTTCTGCCGTTCCCACGCCCTCCCCCTAACAATCCCTTCTCATCATGTCCTATCAATTCTACAATCATAATGTAAATCACACTGTAGGATTTTAGATATTAAAAATCTTATTTAATATCCATTTATTTATAACTCCTCACTTCTCTCCCTCTCCCTCTCCACAAACACACACGGAATCACAGTCAGAAAAATCTCTACCGATGGAAAGGATGAGGAGGGGGGTTAACACATAAAAGCTACAGCCGTTGAATTAATTAAAGGAAATCCTCATAAAAAAATTATAGAGAATGTGTACGAAGAAGGTGCTGAAACTGGATATTATGTAATTTTTTAAGTTTTTCTTCTCCTCTCTTCCCCTCTCTCACTTGTCTTGTACAACTTTTTAAAGATTTATGCTAATTAATGGTGGCAAAAAGTATCAGACATTTCACTATAAATAAAGTTACCAGCATCCACCATATCTTTTTCCCATTCATTTCATTTCAATTCTGTAATTTTATTAGTTTTTTCCACTTAGCTCTTCACGGGATAGAACTAAATTAAATTCAATCCTCCTGCACACCACACACACACCACCTGAACTCTCTCTCTCTTCTCCTTGTCTCGACTGGACTCTCTCTCTCTATTTAATTTAATGGGGATGGAGAGAGAGAGAAGGTCGTGAACGACCATGAAAACTTTTTTTTTTTCTCTCTCTCTCTCTGTCTCTCTTAAAGTTGTATGTACAAAGTACACGACTTTTCCCTTTTGTACAATTCAAATTGAAAGGTCAATTTCCCCTGTGAATTACTGGACAAAAATGTTGGTTTATTTTCTCAGTTTGGGTTTTGGAAATCAAGTTAGAAAGGAAGAGAGTGAGAGTGAGAGTATGGAGTTAAATAAAATTCCAGCCAGTCAGCATGGACGATCAAGAAGAAAAATAGAAGAATGAGGGATACAAAAGAAGGGATAGAATATCAATATTAATATTGGAGCTGAGGGCCCTGTGGGAAACATGATTTACGCTCCTCCTCACAAACCAGAGACACACATACAGACAGAGCAACAGAGAGAGAGTCAAAAAGAGTTAAAGGAGATGAACAGAAAAAGAAGATCATAGGCAGATCAGACTTTTTTCCCTTATACAACATTAGTATAAAAAAGGATGAAGTACATATCCGATCTAGACACACACACATGAACTCTTTTTGTGGATCTTACAAGACAACACAAAGGGAAGAACATGTAGTCGCCTAAGTTCATCTTTTTAACCTCGCTGACCTGTAAAGTGTCCGACGGAGTGCCTTAATCATACCCCACTGTTTAGTCAAGTTAAGCGTCAGCTCATATCCATGTATATGTCCATGTAAGAGGAGGAGGGGATAGAACAAGCCGCTCATCATTATTATTCTCGTTGATGAACCCAAATGAAACTGATGCCCTCTCCTCTCTCTCTCTCTCTCATAAAGCTAAAAGAGGAGAATAGAAGGAGGAGGAGAGAGCATTTTGTCCAGGATTGTGTATTTCTCCCTTCCAAAAATGTACACCACTCTGTGTAAAAGATGTTACAAGATATTTAGGGAAAAATCGGTAGGAATACATAAAAAGTTGTATTGTTTCTGCCTTCTCTCAGGTTGGATCAGGATGGACCATGAGGAGATGTCTGCTGGGGGTTTCAGAAATAAAAATTTTGGTTGAGACTTTGTAATTTTTGTGAATTCACAATTAAATCTACAAAACTTCTCTCTCTCTCTGGCTCACAAAAAACAAATGATAATCCCCCGGATCTCGTTCTGTATACCAACAAACTTAATTGAATCAAGATTAATATGAAGCCACACGTGATTTGTCAGGACTTTTGTTTGTACTTGCATGTGTTTGTGTGTTGAGTGAAGATGATGCGGATAATCTTTAACTTTTTTTAATACACATTTTCGTCTGACTACCCCTCTCAATATTTTCAATGTACCCTGTACAAAAAAATGTCTATACAGACAAAACAGCCTCAAGTAAGACTGACTCTCTGTCTTTATCCAATGAAGGTACATTATATCAACATCAAAGGATAAAAATTTGAGGGAAAAAAGGAGCCACAAGTTGTGGCCCACAACACAACAACCAATAAGCCACATTCTAGAATGTGTAAGCTTGAATTACCCAACTCGTTCTTCTACTTAAGTTACGATCATCCCTTTTTACACTTTAAACATCAATTTAGTTGGTCTCTTCCTTACATGTCTGTTAAAATTACGAGCCATGTACAAACCAACTTCAATCATATTCCAAAGAGTGCCTCTCTCATCCAATGCCTATAACTTTAAAGCTTGACTTGTGTGTGTGTGTGTGCTTTTTGTATTTTTCTCCACTTTTTTGACTGCCTCATCAAAGGAGATCAGTGTGTGGCTTCCTTTGATGATCTGTACAAGAAGTATATCACACACACACACACTAAAGCTTGGAACGGGACTAGAAATGCACTCTTTTCTAGTGTACACACACACTCATGTGTGTGTGTAGGGGGATGAGGAGGACGAGTCCCGTAAATGGTGAATTTCATACTCTTCATCGAATGTAGTTCGAGGGTGAGAGAGAGTGTGTGTGTGCGTCTAGAAAATGTAGTAGAGTTCGGACAGACTAAGTGAGATAGCTAAAGAAAACACACGTAGAAGATAAATGATGAAGAAAAGAGAAAGAAAAAAAAAGAATTCAGAAGTGAAATAGAATTACAGGCTGATCGGCATGATCATGATGTAGACTAAATAGCCGTGCAGAAGAGAGAGAGAGAGAGGAAGATGAGAGTGTGTGTGTGTCAGAGAGAGGGAAGAGATCTGTTCGGAAGAGGAATGAAGCGGCGAGACTGGTTGGTCTTTCACTCTCTGGAAATCGTATGGGTTTTACCTGTCATGGTTCATTAGTTTGGTAATGACTAACATCTCTTATGGATTACCCCTTGGAGAATTTCCTCCTCATCTTGTCTCATTACGCTCAATAATTTCAACTTGCGTGGCTTCAATTCAAAACGACAGAAGAGTAAAATGGAAAAATTGACCCTCTGTCCCTCCCCTCCCTCACACACACACACACTATATGTATATGTATCTCTTCGTCTGTACCCAAAATGTGGGAGAGAAAGAGTGGATTTTTTTGAGAACAAACACCTCCTAACAGTGTGTGTGTGTGGAGTGTACTGTACATCATTTGCTCGTCATTCTTTATTCCTAATATAATTGTACATTGTAAATTGTAAGGTTTCATACTTCCCCAATCGTATAACCATCCTGAATCGTCAAACCCACAAGTCAAAATTCTCAAACTCAAATAACGAATGACGGGAAAATAACACACACACTCTCACACTCGTGTGTGTCTTGTCTAGGGCTTTACACTCTAAACTCTTCATTTGGAAGAGTTGAAAAAGAGCTAAAGATATGCATCGGGTACAGAGGGGTTGTAGTCTAGTATAAATGAGAGGGAGTATACGTGTGTGTGTGTCTAGAGGGAGAGGGGGATAAGGTTGGTCATAATAAAAATAAAATTGTGAATTGTGAGGAAAAGCGTCGAGCCGACTGATTTTCTGTTAGAACCCACGAAATTAAGTAAACATTAGATATTATAATTATCTTTAATTTTCATGTCGGCTTTGGACTTGATTATAACCATCAGCCATCACCTTCATTGTTCTATTCTTACTATCATTCACTGTGATCAGTACTTATTATACATTTTACGAGAGAAGATGAAGGCAAAAAAAGAGTTCTCTCTCGACAATTCTATTTCCAAGTAAAATATATTATTAAGTATATATCTCTTCATTTTCCACAATAAAAAGGGAGTCACTGTACTTACTATTTGGATGAGGAGGAGGCACAACCCCCACTACACACACACACACTTTTGTACACGTAGCATCCGAAAATACTGACAGTCATTGTTAAAAAGATAGAAATGTCCTATTCTCTTTTTTTCTATTCTTTTCCTCTCCTTCATTCATCTCATTTCCTTTACCTTATGTCCCACAATCCTTGTACTTTTTCAAAGGAGAAGGAGGGGTGAATTATTTCAACTCTCTCGCTCTGTGTGTGTCTGGGTTGGTGTTTACCTACATCAAAGTTGATGAATGGAGCCGAATCC
Organism: Pygmarrhopalites habei; assembly: GCA_009870185.1. Classification (NCBI taxonomy): domain Eukaryota; kingdom Metazoa; phylum Arthropoda; class Collembola; order Symphypleona; family Arrhopalitidae; genus Pygmarrhopalites; species Pygmarrhopalites habei. The sequence goes on from WJFB01002341.1 coordinate 5,558, forward strand.
GGAACAATAATAATAATCTCCAGTTAATATTTATAGAGAAAAATCCAGTAATCCAGAAAATGAAGAGCGTAGAAGAAGGGAGAGAGACAAAAGAAGAGAAGTAATTAAGAAATTGTAAAGATTTTTTTCTCATTATGGCTATAAGACTATTTTCTCTCTGTCTGTGGACACTGAATAGTCAACAAGAACAAAAAGTTGGGAAAGAAAGCCTTTTGCAATGACACAAAAAAAGGTGTGAGGGAGTCACTGTGTGGGTACAAGTTGATAATTTGAAATTTCAAGGAAAAACAAGGAAATTTGAGGAAACACTTCGTAGTTCTTCTTGGGTGTCTCTCTGCAGGAGACTACATCCACTGTTTTGCCTTCTTTTCGCCTCCTCCTCCTCCTCTTCTCTCTCTCATTCTACAATGTTTTTCCATGGTTCTAATCACAATTGCCGCTATTTATTCCCATTAGCCGGAGCATTAATTTTACACTGCAGCTGAGTTTAAGACGAAATTATGACAGTGAGACTACTACAGCGTGTGTACGTGTGTGTGTACATCTTCATCAAACACATGTTTCCTGATTCCCTACTACAGAAATTAGTTTATAAATTATATTAGTAAGTTAATGATACACACTCTCTTCCCATCCTTTGTGTTATGCTGTCTGTTCCTTTTACACAACCCCTGAAAGTACACTCGAGACAACTTAACTAATGATGATAAAGACAATAATGTGAATTACATAGGATGCACTATGACAGAGAATATAAGTTCATGGAAGGAGCATTCAGAAATTTACATTCAACTCATTTAATATGGGTGTACACTACAGTAGAGAAGAAGAGAAGGAGGAGGAGGGAGTGGATTTGTTTTTTAAAAAGACAGAGAAAGGGGGAGAGAAAAGACAGTTAATTGAGAGTATTATATTAATAGTGTCGTAATTGTTGGTGGGGGCTGAGAGAGTAAAAGGAGGAGGAGGAAGGGGCAGGAGGAAACCTGCTGGAGTTATGTATTCTTGGTATGATACTGATCCTTAATCACAACCACAAGTCGTGTGAAGCATACAACAAACATAATGAAGAGGAGAGAGAGAGGGAGGTGGAGGGAGACATGAGAAACAGTGACTATAAAATATACATGAGCTTCAAATGATACATTTGAAAGATACCCCTGTTTCTTTCTTTCTTGCCAGCACGGAGGGACAATGAAAAATCCTACGATATAATAATGTTAAATTATATTAAACTATACATGTCTGAGTGGAGTGTGTACTGTGTGTGTGGATAGGGACATAACAAATAAAGAGAACATGGAAAATAAATGTCAGTGGCAGAAAGCATCAAAAAGTTCAACACGTACCCTCAACAATATCAAAAGAAGAAGAAACATTTGTGTGTGTGTGTGTGTCTGACAGGCACACACACAGTATAGTAGTGTGTACGGCTGAAGCCATATGTACACTTTTTATATTTGTTGGAATAATTTAGACTGGATGCAACTAATGTGGCTAATGATGATATAATGTCGATGATGGTCAGTGTGTATCGGAATTTTGGACACCCGTCGTTTTAACTCGTTTCTCAGGTTAGACTAATTTGATGGCACATTTCTATTATATTTCGAGAAGAATTATTATGACATGTGTTTGTGCACTAATATTAGTTTTAAATTTTCAAAAAATTATTTAAAAAATTTTTAAAATGGCTTCACTCGAAGGTGTTGATTGATTTTTCCAGTATGAAATTGTTAAGAGGTCAAGAAATCTAAAATGATCCAGCAAGAAGAATTAACTGACAATTTTTTTAGCAAAAACAATCGAAAAGAGTCGAAAGTAATAAAGGCACCATCGGAATTCTGTCTAAAATTGAAGTTTATTGACATGAAAACATCTTTAAAAATATGCAAAATAAAGTTAGAGATCCACCATCGCAATCTTAATTTTGAAAACCCCTCATACTTTGAATTTTTCAAAAGACCCTAATTTAAGAAACACACTGTATCCTGACTACATGAGTTTTTAGCCTTGAAGAAGAAGCCAACTATGAACGAATGTTTCCGGCACAAATTAGCTGTTTCTCTCTCTCCCTCTCTCTCTTTTTCCCTTAAATACATAATGTAGAAAGAACTGGCTTGCGTTTCGTTTACCTGTTGTCTGTTTATTCCCTCTACTTGCCTTCCTCTCTCCATTTTCCTGCTTCATCATTTAACACCCATCCGTACCCATTATCAAAAGGTGAATCACTGTCAGTCGCTGAATTGAACTCCACTTGATTACCCCAGCCACTATTAAATTCACAGAAAAAAAGACCCTACAATGTTCTCCTACTCTGTATATCCAGTATAGAACTCTCCCTCTCTCCACGTAGACACACAATAGAGTACGAGAACAAGTATAAAAATAAATGGTTAGTATAAATACATAAATGATGATCATACAACAAAAAAGGAGGGAGAGAGAGAGACAAAAACTAGGAGCATTAATGTGGCCACAAGTACAAATGTATTAATTTGGGCTCGGTAATATTGCACAGTGTGTGTGTGTAGATTATCTAACTACACACACAGTAGACTACAATCCTCTTGAGTCTTCATGTTGGTAATAAGTATTTACGATGTAAATAACAAATACGTACATTATCATGTTCTCCTGCTCTCCCGCTCCCAACTCATGAAGGAGAAATTCAAAAATGTGTATAAAACAACAAATGTTCAACCCATTTTAGAAAGAACCGTCCAGTCAAATCAGTTTGAATTCACATTTTACCTTTTCGTCTTAGCCTCTTAGGCTGACGTCAATGGAATGGCAAAAGCAAAAAATGTGTAATTGAGATTTCGAATAAAAGATTCCCTACATTTTTTTCAAGAATTTTTTTCACAGAATTTTCGAAAAGTAAACGCACTAAACTGAGTTCACCCCTTCTGACGGTATTTGAAATCAAGTAATCGTCGGAACAAGGAGTTACTTATATTATAATTTACTTGTGTTTGTATGCCCAAGTTTTTGTTGTGTACTCAGCCAAAGTCCCACATGCATACTTACATACAATGATTACATGCTTTACTCTCCACCTTGCTCTGAATGTGAGTATCCACACACACACACATACACACATCCTCCTCAAAGTATTCTGAACTAGGAAAAATATACACCTCAAAAAGCTCATCAAGTGTGCTAGTGTGTGTGTGTGTGTGTGTGTGTATGTGTTGGATAGAAGGTAATAGACTCGAAGTGGTCGTAATCACATATGAGTATCCTGAGAATATATATCAATCAAGGCCAATTAGTTCATCTCATTTAGAATCATCATCTTCTTCTCCTTCTCCTTCCCCGCATTAATTGTTCATCATTATTTTTTGTTCTTTTGAAAAAAAGAGGAGAGGAAAAAAAACTTTATTGTCAGAACCAAAAATTCCACCTCTTAACATTTTCTTCTATTCCTTCCATGGAATTAACTGTACATTCTGTCAGGCCTTTTTTTATACTTCCATTTTATTATGACAGCATATGACTGTGGAGTCACAATAATCCTAGAGTCCTCCTTTTAAATAATTGCAAAGTTTTCTACCTCCTCCTCCTCCTCTCCCATTTCTTTGTCTTTACTGTCCGATTTTATTCTTCTCCTTCCAAACGCCATATGTACTTTACGTTCCTATGTTGTCTTGTGTGTGTATAAATGTAGCTGTTGGTTAACTTTTCTCCCTCTCAAACGACAAACTCATTGTAATTTAGAGTACAACGACTCACTCCGCTTTTTCTTCTTTTGATTATCTCACTTTTTTGAATAGTCAATCCTTAATTGTGGACACAAAAGCGTGTACAAATCCATTCCTGGAGAAAAATTATTTCTTTTTCACAATAAATATAAATTAAAACATCTCTACAACTCCTTTGAAGGAGGGAAGGAGGAGACGGACGAGGGGAACTGAGGAGAACATCAAAAACTACAATTATAAAAAAATAATTTTAAAGTTCCGTTCCAACTACACACATAATCCGTATGTACCCCCACACAACACAAGTAAAAAGAATGTTTCGAGTTTATGACCTTGGCTTTACTTGGCAAATGTGAGAGAGTCGACTCATTAATTTGACTGTGATTAGCCTAACTAATAGATGTTGCGGAAGAGAGAAAGAGAAAGATCATTTCAGAAAATATGTAGTATTTTCGTAAATATTTTTTGGGAGGTGCTAATTTCCAACGATTAAGCCTGCTTGGCTGCTCCTATTTTTCCTCGGCAGTGCCTCAATTAATTTTTTTATTAGTCAAACCAAATTTGGTGATTATATTATTTATCCACCTTTTAAAGAACAGAGTGTGTATGTGTAATTACGGACACACCAATCTCAGTGTGGATATAGGATAGGATAATAGGCTATTTTACTGAGGGTCAGAACAAAATTTTCATTAAGAACAAGGAAATCAGATGAAATCACAATAATTATTCAACCACATTGACCTTTTTCCCCTCTTAATGATATGTGCATATTTTAAATAATGATTGGAATATTAGGGATTGGAGCGTCAAGAGTCAGGAGTTGATGATGGCTAATATAGAAATTATTTTAGTAATTGGACGTTAATTTAGTGGTGGATGGTTGGAAGGTTGAGATAATAAAATGAATATGCAAGTCATAAGAAGAATGATCAATGAATCCACTTCAAATGGATTCTAACACACAAGTATGTGTGTGTGTGTGTAAGGGGGAGCACAATAAGATATATGAACTGTTCAGGGAGTACATTAACTGGAGAGTAGGGACTGTACAGATGAGGGTCAAAAAGTTAAAAGGCCTCTTCACAACTAAACTTTTACAACAAGAAATACATTTGGAAAGTACCCTTCTTCTTACACACGAGTATTTGTATGCAGGAGGGATACAGGTATTAGGGTAAAAAATTCCTATGTCATCTGAATGTTGATACTCTCCATCTAACTTACTATTGGGTTATAAAAACAAAAAGGTGTTTATAGGACCAAATATGAGTCAGACCCACAGAAAATAATAGAGAGAGTGAGCCTTACCTGACCTATTTGGATCACTTAAGGATACATACCTAAATAGTATTTGTGTGTTGGTGTACTCTGGATTGTTCTTCTCTCTCTTTCTCTCTCTCTCGATGAGTCCCCACTGCTCTGGTTTTGTAGTTCGATTCTTCGTGTGTGTGTGTGTGTTTGGAGAGAGAGAGGATTGGAGAGCCTTGAAAAAGATGAAAGACAAGTAATTTTTCAACGTTTTCCTCTCTTTTGTCCTCCTGTAATTTTATCTTTTTACACTTATGAAAAAATTGCGCTTCCTTTCATTGCCCTCCATCACTCCTCCTCTTCCCCTCCTGCGAGTCACTCTCCTTCTTTTTGTGTTAGTAAATATAAATAGCATGCAGTTATTTGTGGTTCATAAACTTTCCCTATAAAAATCCTAATAGGTAATAGCTTATTGGATTTTTCTTCCTTTTTTATTATAATAGGCGCTCTGCCTCTCGACCACAGTAACACACACACACACCGTCTCTCGAGAGGAGGGAGGGAGGTGTGTGTGTGAAGAGCACATCAGGAGGATTTTTGGTGGTGAGTTTCTGTTGTTCGGAAAAAGTAGTGAGTGAGTGTCAGATTTGAAAGACACAGCATGTTCCCTATTCAACTCTTGATTGGCCCAAGAAGTTGGTAATTATTTCTGCGGAAAAATAGTGAACAAAAAAGCGTTTGAATAATGATCAAACTCACACCACACTAATCTTCTCCTTATCCTTATGGCTTCTCCTCCTCTTTCTGATGGACGAAAAACTCCATACAGTCACACACACACGCCTCTTCCCCTCTCTCTCACTGAAAAGAAAAGAGAGTGCATAAAAGTCTTTTAATACTTTTCTTTTTATTCTTTTAATTCACCCACATTTCACCTTAATTGAATTTCAACACTCCTCGTTCTCTTTACTCCCTATCTTCTGATAGCATAGCGTGTAGTGGGGATGTCAGTCCGAGAGTCAAATTCATGGCACTTTGATTCAGTCAAGAGTATACAAGAAGTTAGAAGGAGGAGGAGAAGAGACGAGTCTATTATCCAATATACAAAAAATACATGATCCACGCTTGAGAAGTTTGTAAGAATTTGTTGAGTTAACTGTGTAGTCATCTCTTCTTCTTCCTCCCTCCCTAATCAATAGATAATCAATGACAAATGAAAATTTACACTCACAAAAGATTTTCCCTTCAATGAAAATGGGAAATTAGTCGGAGAGAAGAAAAAATTTCATCATCAATCGACGATTAATTAACAATATGATGAAGGGTAAACTGATAAGGGAAAATTGTTGAGGGAAGACAAGAACGAAAGAGAACTAGAACCTCTTTTCGTGATAATTCCTATCTTCATTCATTTACCAAATACAGAGCGAGAAAGAGTGGTTCATTTAATAATGAACTAAAAATCCAGTTGATTTCTCATCAACTGGAATTCCTCTCTCTTCACTACACTTCCAAGCAGATGCATACCCGGACGCAACAAATACCTTCGTAAAGTATAATGTGTGTGTGAAAAAATATGCAAATGTTTTTGAATTTGGAGACAAAAGAATTCCAAACTGTGAGCGCAAAAACCAGTAGTAGTAACAGCAGAGGTTATGATGGTAATAATAAAGTGAGAAAGAGCAAAGCAATGGATGAAATGGAGAAAAAAATGGGCAAGAGAATGTCTTGAAAAAAAACACACACAGACACACAGTCAATCCCAAGTTACATGTTGTCCACGATCATTGCACCTTTTTTACGAGTTGACCAACGACCAACTCTCGGCTACTGAAAGGTCTTTATAAAATCTCTTTATATGGACAACAGGGGAATATGTCTTGATTAAGTGAGAAAAGGAGTCAAAAGAAGAAGACGTTTTTTTTCTCAATTCAATCATTTTCATTCATGTTGTATTAGTCAACTTTAAACTGGTCTGTCTGCTTCCTCTCTCAATTTTATAAGGGGACGTTTATAAGGTAGGCACAAGAAGAGGAGGAGGGAGGAAGAAAGGGAAGGCAGGCGGCATTATGTATGCCTGAAAACACTATATGTGATAATAAATATCCTCACAAGTACACACACACTCACCCTCTCTCTCGTACACCGTCCCCGCATTATGTTGTATAATGTGTATTTACATATTTAGAGAAGCCGAAGCCGAAAAACAACAACATCAACTTATTCTCTATATAGAATTGAATATGATATGTACGAGAACACTCGCTGTGCCTCCATACACACACACACACTAAAGTGTCTCTTTCTTGTGTAATATTATATGCTAATAGTCCGTAAATGCTTGCTGCACAAACACACACACCTTCCCTCCTCCTCTTGTCTTGTTGTCTATGACTCGACTTGTATATATTATTTGGCTTCTTCATCTTCATCATCTCTTCCTTTCGCCCAGTGAATTTGAGACTATATCTTCTCGGCATGGGCTTTTCTCGCATCTCATCTCTCCCTCACTTGTATCTCTTATACTTATACGTATAACACTCGAGAGATAACTCTCTTAAGTTCCACTCCCTGGCTTTACCCAAATCCTCGTACACACACACACAAACAACACACTCTCGGTCACTGTCTTGGTTCTTGACTGACCAACAGTGAAAAAACCCACGGAGCAGATGTTATCACGGTCCCTTTGAGAATCAATCAGGATGGACAACAATCATGCATTTAATATTTAAATACTCGCATAATGTAGATCTTTTGAGGAGGAGGATAAAGAGGAGGAAGGAGGAGGACACAAGAGAGATAGAAGAGTTGAGATGAAGGAGAAGGAGGGAAAAAACAAGATTTTCTACAAAGTGTGAGGAGATGAGACTTTAAGTCAACATAAAGGAAAAGCCAAGAAAGTGAGAGTACAGGAAAAGTATCAAGAGAGAGAGAGAGAGGAAAGAGGGAGAGATACAGCAATCAGTCTTCAATCAAAATATGCTCCCGAGGTAAAAACATGATATTTACATCATACAATGGTTTCTCTTACTAATTCCTAATTATCTCTCAATCTCCTTATTTCTCAAACTCTCATCATCTCCCTCCCTCCATCTTCCTCCCTGACAAACACTCTTCGGTCGTCAAGGGATAAAATACGGAAGGAGAATGAAAATACATGTAAATGTAGACAGGAGGGAGGGAGGAAAAATTCCCTATTAGTCAACCAAAGTCAATTATTTCTCCATTTCAGAGTATTACATTACATAAATCCACAGATATACTCTCTCTCCCCTTCTCTGTGTGTGTATGTCTGTGAAGGGATGTGTCTCTTCAAGTCGCAGAGTTATTTACAAATACATATTTATTGACCGAGGATTGTTGATGATGATGTTGTTGACTGAGGTGTGTATAAGGAGAAAGACGTGATTGAATCAGTAATAAATCCAGATCTGAATTCTAGATCCACCAAACTGACGATCGTAAAATATACCAAGAAACCAGTAGCCACTCCAACCCTTTACTCTCTCTCTCTTTCCCTGTCTCTTGTGTGTGTGTGTACCCTGTACACACACAGATACAATAATGAACATGAACAATTAATTGCAGTGGCTTTTGTTAATTCCTATGCAGCATATGTAATTTTGCTACTGTTTCCCTCTTATTATTATTCCTGTGCTTGAGTCTCTCGGACACATCGTCTTTGTCTATGTGTGCGTGTGTGTGTACACAGTAGCATCATAATAAAATGAGTACTGATACAAGTACCTAACCTCCCTTTTCTTATCCATTTTACTCCCTACAATATAATAGTAAGGTCAATCTCATCTCTTTTATTAGGGATGGTAGGCTTTTGTGTACATACGAAAATTTTGACAGGTGTAAAAGAGAGGGGATCATCATGTATGTACATACATTAAGTCTAGTATGTACTTACAGTAGAGTGTGAGTCATAGTTGGAGAGAGAGAGAGAGAGAGAGGGACAAGGGGGTAAAATAATAAGTGCGAAAGAAATCCAATTATTATTATATTGTGTGTACATGTTTTGTGAAGGATAATGATGAAAGAATATGATAATATTCTCAGTTTATACTTTTGATTGGTAGCTAAAAGCATCTCGTAATTTAACAGATAATTGTATTGTTACACTACCAATACGACTGCACCCCACCCCCACTCTTTCTCCCCCTCCTCCTCCTTCTCTAAATTACTTATTAAAGTCACGACAATGAAATCCTTGAAATAGATTCGCTTTAGCTTTAGACTGGAATTTAAATGCCACTTACATATTCTTACGATGGTCATTAGAGTGTCAGAGCGATTAGCTACAATGTGCCTCCAAGCTCTTCACAAACTTTGTACACAATATCATCCCAATACATTGTGTATCTTCAATAGTCGTGTGTGCTTATGCTTATATACATAGTTATTAAAGTGGGGGGTTGTGATAAAATGGAAAAACCATGGCAGACTTGGAATTTTATGTGGCTAAAAAAATATTGTGGATAACTATGAAATATTTTTCATTCTCTATTCTATAGTCAAACCTACACCACAAAAAGATTGTGATTTGATACGTCCAATAATATCTTGGTGGGGAATTGTATAGTGAAAGAATAGTCAAGAATAAAGCTCAGCTTAATATGGGATTGTCTATAGCCTATAAATAGAAGGGATTCGGGGGGCAGAAGGGAGAGACTATACAGTCAACACAATATTTAATACAAAATGTAAATGGAGTTAATGAGCAGAATGTACACAATGAGAGAGAAGACACATTGAAAAGAAAGTTTTCTCATAAAAGAATGGAAAAAAAACAGTCGGAGAGAGAAATGGAGGGAGAGTAAAAAGGTATATAAATCGGGGGTACCTTGTTCCATTCAGAATTTTAACATGGGCATTGTAGTTAGTAATTTGTAATTTTTACTTCTTGTCTTGCTCTAATCGGTAGCATTTATATTTTATATTGTTCCCTTACTCCGTTTACGTTGTTCTCTCTCTCTTTCTTCACACACACAGTACAGACACACACTTTTTTGTGTCTAGCAGGACAAGACGAAGAATTTCCTTGCTTTTTTATACAACAATATGAAGTGTCTTGTATCAAAAAATGTCGGCAACGTTTTTAATCTTTATTCCTGCTTATACACTTATACCTAAGTATATATTGTATGTGTGTGTATATATACGACAGTCCAATCTTATTGTTTATCGTGCTCTAACACACACACAATGCTCTAACACACACGTATAAAGAGATGGAGAACATATGATTGTGTATGAAAAAGGTTCAATTCAACTCTTGCTAGTCCACGCGAGACGAATCGGAAATTTGGTTTAACACAAAATCATCATAATTGCCTCCTCTCCTCATCTCCCTTGACACAATGGAGAGTGTACAATGTGTGAGTAACAATATAACATTTATGTGCCCCACAAAAGACCCATACACACACTCCTCTCTCATGTATGTCATACATTATCCCCTTCATTGCTCCGTTAAAGTTTCATTTCATTACAAGTAAATTGTGAAAAAAGTAACGTACTTCTTCCACTTTTACATTACCCAGTGTAGACTAGAGTGTAGAGTGTGTGTGTGTGTGCACTCGATCACAAATTGTGGAACCCCATGTAGGAGAACCATTATAAATATTATACACATGTGTATATGTGTAAGTTCTATTAAGGAGTCGTCCGTCTCTCCGTTGATTCGTAATGTTGATGTTGTTCTTATTCGCCATCATCATTTACACTATATTATGACTACTTTTGTTGCTCCTCTTTTTCTCCTCCTCGTCCTCCACCTTTTTGTATAACTACTTGACTTGATCTTCTTCACTTATTACACACAAATGGATAATGTACACACACGGAAAAAGATGGATAGCCTCCATTACATTTACTAGGGCTAGGAAGAGGGAGAGAGGAGAGTACATGTGGAGGGCCAAGATAAAGGAGAAGTCCTCCTCCTCTTCTCAACTTAACTCTTTTATCCAATGTTGTAACTTTTTGCTTATTAGATCCTCCGCTTGCACTCTTTTTTCTAACTTGAATTACACATAAAGAAGCATGAAATTAAGAGTCTATGTATTACACCTCCTATACCTTAATGGAGATAAAGCGCCGAAAATTTTGTCCACCATCAACCATACACAGCCCAAACACACACAGATCATGAGGGGTTTTATAGGGAACATGCAAGCATGAAAACCGTTATTATACTGGAATGGATTTTCTTACACTCATATAGCCACACATACGTACTTATGTATGTGCCCTCACATTTAATGTGAATGGTAAAAACAGATTGGTGGGGAGTTTCTTCAGTTTAAGCTACATCTTCCTACGTTTAATCTTACATCATACACACACACTGCTATGGGTAAAGGAGAGTAAAAAAAAGTCGGAAAATGGAAAGTCCCCTCGGACCTACACACACACACAGACAAAACTCCAGTTGGAAGTAAAGCAATCAGTCAGCTTTTACTCTGGTAATAATAACTGATAAAAGAGTTAACAACAACAACAGCAGCAAGTGTACAGTAGAGGAAGGGAGAGGGAGAGAGAGAGGAGGGAAAAGAAGAGGAGCCGTAATATTCTTTCGTGCTTCTCCATAAGTAGCGAATTGGCCTTTGACATGGGCAATTCATTTTTTAACACCGGTGGAACCATTACAAAGGAACTGAAGCGTGAGAATTTCCATTACTCTCCAAAAGCATAAGGCTCATCTTCATCTCTCTCTCTCTCTCTAGTGTGTGTGTGTGTGTGAGGGAAGAGGAAGGGAAAAAACACAAGCGGACGGTGTTCTAGAGTAGAGAAATTTGTATTCAACTCTTCTGTAGACACAGGGTAAATACAGGGAATACATACTGATTCATAATTTGAAATTTATTGTATTAATCAGTCCAGGATGGAAGAGAGAGAGACCCAGGAGCCGGAGAGCTCAATCTTCTCTTGTCTTCTCCTTGCGTGTACCCCATTTCAGTCCATTTTCTTCTCACTCTCCTTTCAAATACAATCTGGGGAACCTTTTCGAATTGTATCATTTTCTTGGGATAAATTTTTAATTATTTTACTTGATATAAAAAAAGATGAGGTGAAAGAAAAATTTAATTGACAATCTGTTGGAAAATACACGATACTCTAGGAAACAATTCTGTGTGTGATACCAAAGTCATTGACACAGATCCCCCTACATATCAACGCTACTCATCTTTCTGTTGTTGTTGTTTTAAGGCTGAAAAAACAAACAGTGTAAAATTTGGTTTGTAGTTTGTAGTATAGAAAATAAATTAAACTTGTACAATTTATTGAGAATCTTCCACAAAATCCACATTCATTCCCAATTTAATTAACTTTTTTTTTGAAACTGTATCAGGGAAATTGGATTTTTGTTAATGAAAATGTATCTTCCAAGATTTGCCACACTATTTGATTCGTCTTAAATTTCTCATCTCAATCGTAACTAGTTTATAACCACGGTAAGATCTATGTGCGTGTGTATTTGTTGTTTGTATGATGTGTTAGTCTTAGTTGTACACACACAATTTAATATAACTATCGAGATGGAGTACATTTTATACTGTACAATCGTAATTTACAAAGTACAGTACAAATGAATCTATTTGATAATTAGTCTCATCCCTTCTCTATCTCTCCTTGGATTTCTCATGAATTCTGGATGAACTTTGTATTAAACTATTAATGTGTGTGGCTCACACACTCTTTGTATCACCGTAGTTCTTGGTGGTGAGGATAAAGTTTAAAAAAAGTACCTTATGGCATTTTCCCAATGATCAATACTGAACACACTGGACTTTTTTGTGATTTCTCCATGGCCAATGGCTCTATAATTTCTACCTGGTGAGCTAAACTAAAGGGCTTGCAATTGACTCGGAAACATCAGGAGGTTTATCCATTAGACATTCACACCATCGCCGCTTCTTCTCCTCCTCCTCCGTCTTCTTTATTCTGCTCTCTCTCTTTTCAAACAAAGTACGGTCGTTTTAAAACACAGCACATCAACAATACCAAAAAAAAGTTCCATCATTCTCTATTTTTTCGTATTGTCTATATGATATTGTTCCTCTTCTCTCTATCCTCATCCCATATTATCACCTCTCCATGGAATTATTAAGTTTAGAACAGTACCATCCTCATTTCACACCTCGACTATTTAGTCCATATTTTTACCAATTTAAAATGCAGTACAAAAGCACAATGCCCATCTTAGGCCCGAGAAAGAGGGAGGGAAACAATCAGAGAGAATAAGAGAATATGTAACACAATATTTTGACATTTCTCTCTCTCTCTCGTAATATTCTATAATAGATTTATCTAATCTATTTTCACACGGATTGATAACTACACTCTAGGCAAACGGGAATTGACTGCCGCAGTCAATTGGAGTGGCACACACACTCACACATTAATGCAGTATGTAGTACAGTGGGGAAAGTTTAACCGAGGAGAAAAAAGGGACGGCATAATCATTATTATTTCCCCTCCGTTCTTTTTGTATCTACCCAGGATTTCAATATAAAACGGCAAACACATGGGCGGCAAATTGTTCCTCATCTTCACTTCTCCACTTGCTCAGGTAACGATCCAAAATTTCTACCATTTGTACTTATGACTGTATCATGTAATCCAGGCGAGACCTCACAGACTCTTTTGACTTACTGCGAAATCCTCTGCTCTATTGTGTGTGTGTGTGTGTGTTGTAATGATGGCTAATGAGTACCTTCCTTGAAGGTACAGAAACCCAGATTTGTATCGGAAGCAGACGAAAATAATTCGTGTTTTCTTGAAGGGCGAGGTGTAACTGTACATTGTCAATTTTTTCAAAAAAGAATTACAATTTTTCTGTTGAATACCTATAAATATTCAATTTATTTTTGAAAATTCCAAATTGTTCATAATATTCGTGTATTGTATGTGCTCATGTGTGTGTCTGACATGCAGACAGGGACGGAAGATGATGAAGATGAACGAACGATTAATATTACAAACAAATTTTTTTTGAGTTGAGCCACAGAACAAAGTTTTCAGGACTTGGAAAAATGGAAAAGACAAGTCGTCAGGGACGATGAAAAAGTAATAATGTTGATCATAATTATGTTCACATCATCCACACTTACTTTTTTACGAGAGAGAGAGAGAGAAGGAGGGAAGTTTTTTCTGCCCTTCCTTCCCTCCCTTCACCCCTCACCTCTTAATATTACATTAAATGTGTCTGACGACCTGTGTCTCTATGTAGTGTGTGTGTTTGTGAAGGGTTTGGGTGGATTTGGAGATGGGACTTCTCTCTCTCTCCCTGTCTGTGTGTGTTTGTATCTGTCTGTCTCAACACAGTCTAAATGGTATTATGAATGAAAAATAAAAATATGAAAATAAAAAGCTTACAATTTATAAAGCAGCGGCAGGGGCAAACGGTTCAACTTCGGTTTCCTTTGCTTCACACGAACTCTCTTTCTATTACTTTCCCATTTGAAGGAACACGATTATTTGACACTGTGTCTATGTGTGTGTGTGTAGTGTGTACCCTACAGTATTGACGAGCTTGCACTGAAAACGATCGTGGGATAATGACGAAATTTGCTTTTAACAATTGGCATATTTTTTTCATCAAACTAGAGCACTTTAGCTATTTCTAGGAATCAAAGTTAGGTGAAT
>WJFB01002342.1:0-20147 GCA_009870185.1 Pygmarrhopalites habei
CAATTCGTGGTAAAAATATAATATGCGCTTGAAAAATTTCGATTTTAATGCCTGTATCGATTTCTTCTGATATTAGTCATTTGAAATTTCGCAAATAATTATTCTTCTACAATATGTCACAACTTTTGTACTTTTTTTTGTTAAAATATTGAACTTACGTGTTGTCATTTTTATTTACAATTTTAAATTATTTCTTTTGTACAGCAATTAACTAATAGTTAATTGCTCTGTGTCATATATGTTGTACGTGAACTAGTTGTTATTTGATTTTACTTGGGTACTATATTGGTATATGGGATATATGGTAGTGGTTTATGGTAAGGTAGTATCTTACTCGAGTACGCTCCACATGGGACCGAGTAATGTTTTCCAGATTCCCTTTGCCCAAGTACATTTGTTAATCCCTTACTCGGGTGGACTCTTAAACGTCCGCCCTCGTCTAGTATAAAGTATCAGCCATTCGGTTGTTGTTGCACACACACTCCTTTTCTCTTGTCAGTCGAAGACTCTGCTCTGCTGGCTATGTAAATTCCTCCCCATTACTTTTGTACTTTATTCCTATTTTATTTTATTAAATAAACTTTATTTGGATTTAACTTTGAGCGTAGCCACGATCGTTATTTCTCATAACATTTTTCTTTTGGCACCTGTAATGTGTCTTGATGTGCATCCTTTTTTGTATGATTATTTTTCGTAACGATCTTCCTACGTTTGAAAAATTAGTGATGAAGTGATGTGATGGGAAATTACATAACAATGCTTTTTGTATTGTATTGTATATCGGGGTATGCTGCGTGATACTGATTCTCAGTGAGCCGCTCAAGCCTATAGTAGTCTTATTGCAGCAGCTTATATTAGCTCCCCATACCTTCTCCAGTTGACGGGTGACACAGTGCACTTGCGAAGTTTAATGTGACAAGACGAAGGAACATCAATTAACTGGTTTAACTTTTCTTTTGTTCACACAAAGTCACAAGTCCTCTCATTCATTGGATTAATTGAATAATAATGTTTTTTTACAACAAAAGAACTCCTTTGTGTAATAACTAATTAGTAAAAGCAGGTTGGTCTGACAATCCATTATGCGACTGTGCCTATGAAATGGACTTTAAGCATGTCAGTTACTTCTGGTTTTTTTGTAACAAGACAAGAAAAAAGTATAATGCGTAGGAGAGGAGGAAAACAATATGTGAAGAATATTTTTAGAAGATAGTTTATGGAGTATGTGTATAAATAAGATTAATCTTTGCACTGTTTGCGTCGGTCATGGTCTAATCCATCATCCAACTTGTCCTACTTTCCCCTTCTTACCCACTTCTCTTTATTTTTATTCAAGTTATTGAATTCTCAATCTAATTATGGAAAATATAATAAATAATACCATAATGTTAGTCAATGGGGTGATTGACTCTCAAGTGAAATACTGTACAGTTACTACAGTTTAATCTTGTCAAATTTTTTTTGAATCACCATTTATTTATAAATTCCACTCATAAATCTCCTTCGCATATGAGAATAATTTTTTGATTTCAACTTATTCTGATCAATCCAGAGCCGACTGGAAAATACACAAATTCTCGAAAAAATTATATCAAAATAATTTCCAGCCAATTTACACGCCATCCTTTTTATTTTCAACCTGACTTGAAAAGCTGATTCATGGTGCATCAAAAATTAATCATTATATATATTAAAATGGAATAATATGTAGAAATGAAATTTGCCTCATCTGACATTGGTACGCAAAAAACGTACACACACAACAACAACGACTATCGTATTATACATACATGAATTTTGTCCTCAATTTGAATTTTCAGGATAACATCTCAAATTCCGTACACCCGCATTGCACTGAAGAGCCTTGCAAGGAAAATGAATTTTGAAGATCACAAAGATTGTCAAGCTGAGCAGAGCACACACACATACACCTACGACAGCAAATATTTCCTTTCGAAATTGGATTGACACCACACCAACACGAAGCGTAGCCCAGTCCTCTCTCTCTTATATACCAACAAGCTGTACATGTAAAAATATATATGTAATTTTGTCTGGTATGCCTGTGTATGTGGGTGGTGTGTGTGTGGGTGAAAAATCTTTCATCGTTGAAAAATCCTACTACTATGTACAGTACAGCGTCTTGTGTAAATGGAACACACAAACACAAATTCCCACTTTATTTTATTTTTTCACCATTTTTTCCATATCCGTAGTTTGATTTTTTCGTTTTCGAAAAATGTGTCCACACACACACTGGTCCCTCCTTCAAATGTGTATAAGTACATGTTCCATATAGAGAGACAACAAATCTGCATACTCCAAGGTACATACTTTCTTCCTCCGCACTCCATCCACCATGCCACAGCTTCAGAGAAAGCAGAGCGGAGCGGAGAAAGTAGATAGGTTGTTGCATGTCACGCTTCTAGGATGGCATGACCCTAGTTCAAGACTCAAGACGAGTGAGAAAAAAAATTGGATTGATAATTCTTGAAATCCAACATTGCATTGGGAAATCTCGATTCATAAATCATAAGATGCTCTCTCATAACTCTCTCTCTCACACACACACACTCTCTCCTTGCTACCCAGGGAAAAAAGATAGCAAACATTTTCTCCTATTCATTCAGTCTCAGTTTTATTCACACACATTCCATATTCCCCGTCCTTCCTATTTAATAAAATCCTCGTGTGTCAGGACTAGTTTATATACAATCTAGACACACATTCACGGGGGTGAGAGGTGAGCACATGAGAAGATCGACTCGTTCAATGAATTGTTGCCTCTCCATCCAATGTTCCAAATCTACGAATACATAATATTCAATATATATTATTTTGAAATTTTCTCCTTCCCATTATATATTACACTGTGAGTGAGTGAGTGTGTGTGCAAGCTGGTGAATAACTGTCTGGGTGAAATATTTCCATATCCTCTCTCAATTGTACATTCAACACTGGCTGCTCTTTTCTCGTGAATATATTAATTATATTGTGATGATGGGCACACGTGCATATTTTTACCTTATTTCTTAGTCCTATTCAACACACACGACGACGAAAGTAGACATAGAAAGATGGAAGAAGCTTTCCTTTTTCCTTGTTCAACCTTAAAATATTTGACTATTGAAATGAGAGGCACCGGAGACATTCTCCCTCTCTATTTTTTTCGTTCAGCCTGAACGACGAAATAGCCTGGTGAGAGCATGGAGGGCACGTGTGAGACAGTACTTAAGATTTCTAGAAAGTTGGTGCAGATACACACATACATATGTGTATATATATATATATATATAGAAGGAGAGAGTCAAGTCCATCCGTTTCACTTTCATCAGGAGAAAGGAGGAGGGAGACGAAACGTCCTCGTCTTCCTCTCCTCTCCTTTCTCCTCTCTCCTGGAGAAGCAGAGAAAGCTAGTAAAAGAGAAGAGAGGGAGAAAAGAAAAGGAGAAAAAAGAGCAAATGCATAAATGCAGAGCAGACATAACTACCCAAGTACCCAGAGTAGCATTGGAAACTATCAGATCACAAAATGTATCCATAGCCCAAAGTCTGCTCTCTCAGAGAGAGTAAGCGAGAGAAAGAGAGGAATAGGGAAAGAGAGAAGGGCAAGCAGTGAAGACGAGCGGAGGGTGATGGTAGTGGTGGAGAGCATCTGGAGAGAGAGAGAGAGAGAAAGCTCGAGTAGAGTGTACATATAAGCGTCATTCTCTCCTTTTCTCCTATACTTTCTCCTATATACCTTCATATACGATGAGTCCACATTTATGTTGGTATGTATTATCAAAGTTTTTGATAGGAACCAAGCACACACACACTTTCTCTCTCTATACCACTGTGAAATGAGTATAGAATCTACAGTATTGATACAAGCGATGTGCAAAGGAGAGAGAGCCTAGACCATATATATATATATTGTAGATAGTCGGATATACTGGAGAGAGTAGGAGAAAGACACGTATATATTTATACACGGAGGAAGAGACTCGAGTGAGGAAAATCCCATGAAGGAATGGCAAAGGGACGACGACTAGGCATAGAATGGAAAGAGTCTGAAAATTTAGACTCTTTCCCGTTTGCGCATAAAAATATTGATCGCGGCTTGAAACTATCCTGCTTGTCTCGTTGCCAGTATGACACCAACACTCCACCTTCTCACAACCGAACGACTACCTACACGACCATTCTCTCTCTCGCTCTACTGTGTTGTTCGTCGTTGTTCCAACACAGGCACACACACACTCTCACTCACTCACAAAAAGAACTCTACTTTCTTCCTAGCCTTAGCTGCTCTACTCTTACTCTTTGGCAAAACTGAGGTTCAGCTACTAGGGCAACCACACAGCAGAGCACACACAGCACAGTTTTTGACTCCACCGTACAAAAAGTGTACTTTCCAGTTTTTTGCCTGACTTTGCTATTTTCCCCCGTGTCTCTGACTCTCCAAACCATTGCAACCTTCTCCACTTGTTCTTTTCTCTGTATATTTTCTTCACGACAAAAATTATTGTTTTTTCCCCAACCTTCACTTTCCCAGTCAGACGAGAGATACAGTTGAGGAAGTATCAACATAACTACAACGTACACACAAAACGTTTCTTCTGTGCTTTCTTACTGTGCTTGTGTATACAAAAAATAGTGTATGTACAACACACAAAATTCTATTGAAGAATTTAACAAGCACACACACTACTTCACATCACTTCACTTCGCATCACACTAGAAAGAACCAGAACCAGAAAGAGAGAGAGAGAGTACGGAGAAGAGGAAAAATGAATTTCTTCCAAAAATATTGTAGTCCTCCTTCGACATAAAAATTCAGAAGCACACAACACAGAATTTATCCAGGAAGGAAGGGGGAGGAGCGAACAAAAAAATATTGTAAAAATATATTATTTACATATTTCATCATTCTTCATCTACACACATTTTTTTCACAATCATCATGTCACCCCCGTAAAGAAAGTAGAGAAAAGAGAGAAGAAGAAAAAAAAAGTGTGACGACACTCGAGTGAAAGTGAAAAGAAAAGTAAAAAAAATTTCTCTCTTCAAGTACCTCAACTCAACACACACACATACTGATAAGCGGCGGCTTCGTTTGGAATTTTTCGTGGGAATTCTTTCTAGCCAAAGTTATGCTCCGACTTCTTCCACAGCCAGACACAGTCACCAACTTAAAATTCTAAGAGTGAGGAACTGAGGAGGCAGAAACGAAGAAGAAGATTCAAACGAGAGAGGCAAGTCTCTTTTAAGGAAAAAACGTTCAAATTTTCTCACCTACTTTCCATCACCTTTCTCTTTTCCTTTTTCCTCACCATCCACTACGTCCCCAATCCACATGACACACACACAAAGTTGTAGAAGGGAGTTAACTCAATTTTTGTCTCCATCGAAAGATAAATCATTAAAAGTGCACCATCAACACATTGTCAATTTTCTCCTCGATATTTTCTCTTCCTTGTCCTCTCCCACTCATTTCTCCACACACTTTCTGTTTAATCCCTCTGACCGTTATTATTGCCAGGGAGAAGGGTTAAAAGGGTCATTGGACAATATGATGACAGTCAGTAGAGATGATTCAAATGTTAACTCAAATGTCCTTTTAATAATCACACAAAGAATTTCCCTTGCATTCGTCCTGGTCATCATTAATGGGAATAGAGTATTCGATTATCCATTAAAATTATTGTAATTTTCTCCTTTTCTCCTCAAACACACACACACGAGACACACATGTATACATGTATGCAGGAGAAGGGAAAAAAACAGGAAATTATTCTAATGGGTCATCTTGCATACGGGAGAAGAGAGACGCAGACGCAGGAGAAGCAAGAGACCCTAGAAAACTCGACAATATGTGAAATAAAACTGTGCTCTTTGGCACATCTTATCTGTGGGAATAGCCTCCAGGAAAAATATTCTTTCTCTCTCCCTATCCCTCTCGCTTTCTCCTGTACAAAAGCAAGACTTTTCAAACAACAAGAAAACATTTTTATTTTTCCTTCATACCCTTCCATGACACACATATTCACTTTCACTCTCTCCCGCACACACGCGAAGAGAAAGACAATCTTGAAGAATCACGTATACTCATTTTTACGGCCAGATCATGCTCTTCCTTCCAATACAATGGTTTTAGACAATTATATAAACTAACAAGTGGATATGCTGTAGAAGCGTTGGACTCAGTTGAAGAGACCATGTTAAAAAATAAAACCTTTCACACACATTCAAATTAAAGATTATTGATATTACTACTTGTGCCCTCTCTCTCTCTTTCTCTTGTGGTCGGGCACGGCGTGTTGATTGAGCCAAGGGAGTGATCAGGTTTAGAAGGACGAAAGCGTTGGAGTAGTAGAGAGAGAGAACAATGTTTAGATAGATAGAAATGTTTTTTAATTCTATTGGGATGAGGAGACTTAAAACCAGCATTTTGTTCATTAAGTTGATTAAGGTAGTAAAGTGAGTGTGTGAGACTATGTGAGTGTGGAGATAGGTTAGTAAAATGCTAAATTCAATGGGTAGTGTATGGATTAGCTGTAGATTAATGTGTGAGTGGAGGAATCTGAAGGAGGAGAAGGAGGAAGAGGGGTGCGGGTGAGGAAAAAGGAGGGAGGAGGAAAAAGTTTAGCTCTTTATATATAAGGCAAGGGGATGAAGTTAAAATGAGGGAGAGAAGAAACAAATGATGAGAAAGACAAAAGAAAAGAGAGTGAAAGAGACGGACAGAACAGAGGAGAAAGAGGGGGGAAGGCTGGAGAAAAGGCAGGAGGGAAAGGCGTTAATTGAATTGAATTCCAAGAGGTATTCTTAATTACAAATTCTATCTACTCACTCATGAACAATGCAGAGAAGGAAAGGGAGGGAGGTTAGAAGAAGGAGGAAGAAGAGTATGAAAAATCCTCACAGTCCAAAGTCCCGGTTTGCAAAAGGAGGAGGAGCAGAATGAGGAGAGAGAAAAAGCATTAATAAATGAGTAGCCATATTTAGTAAATAAATTATTGCTGAGGGGACTCAAAACTAACAACTTTGGCCAGAAGGAAACCCCACACACACGCAACCAAGAGGGAATACTTTTTTGGTCTTTAATATATTATATCTATATACAGTATTATTATGTATCACCTCAAATCTGTAATCCTTATATAAACACACACACACAGTGAGGTGGGTGTCCCCATGACATGCTTGTATAGTAAATGGAGGTTGTGTATTTTGAAGAAAATATATAAACAAGAATATAAACAGAGAAAGTCCTTTCCCTTTGTTTTGAAATATAAGAACTCTCTCTCTCTCTCTCTCTTTATCCCTGTATGTGTGTAGAATTAAGAATAATAAGCTTACACTTTCCATGCTAATTGAATATTTAGATTTGAATTTGTGTACGTAGAGAGAGAGACTAGTGAAGGAGGAGGAGAGCGTAAGAACTTAATCCATGAATTTTATTGACTTGCAGTTGCAGGAGTGGAGGAGGAACCCAGAAAATCATTGAAAACTGAGAGAAAGTTCCTCTCAAAAAAGTTGAACACAGTCACAGTTACACAAACACACTCTCACTGACTCCCTCCAGAATTTTGCAGAAGGGAAGAGGGAAAGCGGAAAAAATGATGAACTGGCGAGAGGAGCTTGTGGACACATGGGTGGTCTGATTGGACTTGGACTGGGAAGGATGTCCCCATCTCTTTCTTTCTTCTCTCGGTCGTCTTCCTCCTCATCATCATCCTCCCCATCATTACTACTGCTCCTGTCTTTGTCGTCTTCACCGTCATCCTCACAGTTGTGACGTAGACGTGAGGGACTCACACACAATCACACCCTCACTCCTCCTCACTCTCTCTCAATGTCTCTGGTTTTTTAAAATTCATCATGCCGACTTGGAGGGGGACTACTACTACTATTACAACTACTTCTAATACAGACACAACAAATGTTATTCATTTCAATCCTGCCTCCTCGTCATTCCAAGTTTGTACTCATTCTCCATTGGTGGTGATGGTTGTTGTTGTGGTGGTGGGGGAAAAAAGTTGAGACGTCCGAGTCGATGAGACTGCGGAAAAAAAGGACGGGGTGAGTGAAAGAGAAGCCGAAAAGAAAAAAAGAAGAAATAGAAAAGAGAACGAGAGGACGGGTTAAAAAAAGGAGAAGACGACGACGAAATAAGAGCAAGAATAAAGCGAGAGAGAGTTTGTATGGGTGGGGAGGGAAAAAAGTGTAAAAGAGAAAGTTCTATTTGGAAAAAATTACCCGTTTGAATTCATGGCACTCATCGTCATGGTCGTCGTCAGTACCAGTTGTATCAGGAACAGCAGCAGCAGCCGTAGTCTGAGCAGCTCATCGTCTTGGTCTTTCTTTTAAAAAAATAAAATAAAGAGGGCAAGAAGTAGAAGGAGAAGGAGAGAAGAGAAGACAAAAGTGGAGACTCATGCATATTGCAAGTTCGTCTTTCTTGCTCCATTTCTTCATCCATAGGGAGGAGTAGTAGAAGCCAGGAGAAGGGAAAAAATACTTGTGTGCGAATCGTGTGTATCGTGTCCTGGCTTTGGCTTGTGTTTCTAAATCCAGTGCTCACCCTCTCTCCACTCTCTCCTCATGTATTACCCTCTCCCTCTTTGAGGTTGATATGTATACAAAATAGTAATAGTGGTTTTGTGGTGATGTGTCTTCGTATAAATTATTTGGAAGGGTCATGGTATGATTATAGAAGTGTGACGGGGGTCGTGTGTGTAGTTGGGCTATTGAAATAAAAGGAGGTGAAGGAGAAAGTTTTCCCTGTTATATTTTGCATCCACATTTGTCAAAGGAGAAAGTTTTCTTAAAGTGATGAGGGAAAAAACAGTGTGATTCTTTTTTAGAAGAAAATATTTGTGTGTGTGGCGCTGTACAGTGTGCGTCTACTACCGAAATTTCCTGATATATACAAAAATTTTTGGGAAAAAGTGTTTTTTGTATAAAAAAACAAGTCTCTCACCTCCTCATTCCCCCGTCGTCCGTTCTTTACGTTTCTGGCCAAGGAAATGCAATGTGATGTGTGGAATGTGAGTAATGGATGGGACAGGTGTGAGTAACTTTGTAGCGACTTCAGTTTTTCAAGAATTTCTTCTCCGTTCAGCCGTTCATCAATTTAGGAAAAAGTTCAAATTGAAAAAAAACAAGTTTGGAGGGGAGAAGCCAAACTACTCCACAAAGAGGGACACAGTGCTGTCGACACCTTTTCCGTCATCCTCTTCTTCTTCCTCGTCGGCGTCGTCGACGCAGAAGAAGTCTTGTAGGGACAAGTTGAACGACAGCTCTTATTACAGTCCCTGTCGTCCAAATGTACTAATTAGCTTGTGCTCCATTTGGCTTGTTCTGAGTAACAGCCGTAATATTAGTTGTGAAAGTAGGGGGATCGGGGTTTTTGTGGTGGTGGTCATTTTTGACGTGATTTGTCATTGTGTCCTCTCCTCCCAGTTATTATTGTTGTTGTGTGGTGGTGGTAAGGAGGAGGAGAAGGATAGAGAAGAGAAAGAGGAGGTGGAAACGGTACAAATTGATACTCATAGAGGAAGGCAGAAGGTTGATAAGGGACTGAGGTGGAGAAGGGAGTACGTTGAAGATATAGAGAACATTTGTTTTGACAACAAGTCTTTTTCTTCTTCATTGTCATCCTCCTCCTCCTCGTCGTCTAGGACGTCTTTAGGGAAGAGTCAAGAGAGGAAGAAAATTTTGTTATTCTTCCACACCCTCAACATTGTCTCCGTCGTCATCGTCGTCGTCGCCTGCGTGTTGGTCCAACGAGTGGACTGTTGGCCGTGAGACAAGGAAATTATGTCAGGGAAACGGCGAGTGTTTACTCTGGGTGGTCGTAAATTGGTGGGCACAGTTGGGAGTGGAGAAAGAATTGTCAAGTACACGACGGGTCATCATCAAGGTGACAAGGATGATGATCTCGAAGGTAAGTAATTTTATTACTCGAGTATACTTTCACCAGTATCCTTTCATTGGTACACACATCTTATATGTGTACAAGGCAGTGTAGTTGTTGAAGGAGAAAGCGCATGTTATGTTGTCTTGCGTGTGTGAGAGAGAGATCACATGATGTACTTTATTAACATGATGATATTGATGGAATTACTGTAGACATTGCTATTGTCTCCAATGTGGATCTTGGTGAGGTCACTTACGGTGGAGGCCAAGCCCCAAACTTCATTCAGACCAATGGACCACGCGTTGTTCCAGGTTCACAATCTTTTCTTTCTTGTTACTCTTCTTTATGTCCGTCCGTTAGCAGTGGAACGTGTGTGTGTTCGTCTATTAGATTCTATTCTTTCAATCCTTTTTCTTTATTCTTGTCTACAATCAATGTGGAGACTTGAGAATGTGCAGGAGAAAGAGAGAGAAAGTCAAGGAGTAAATCATGAAGGAATTTAAGTGCATTTCCTAGTTCACCACAAAATTTAGCCTGGTCAAAGCCCTGTGTACAGTGTGATCCAAAAAGTATATTCCAGTCCTTTTCTTCCTTTTGAAGGAAAGAGAAAGCAAATAACTTTCAGGAGAATAATAATAATTGTTTTGTATGGTACTTTCTCTCAATAATTCTTGAATCATTAGTCTCATCATTTAAAATTTTGATTTCAAAAAGATATCAATATTTTTCAAAATATTGTCACATTCAATAAACGATCATAATTATTTGAATACATGGTCACTTGATGGTGTACGTGAAGGTTCACGAAAAAAATAATTTATTCAAATTAATAAGTTAAGGAAGCTTATTGATTTGAATAAATTAATTTTTTCGTAAACCTTCACGTACACCGTCAAGTGACCATGTATTCGAATAAGTATTTTCGTGAATGGAAGATGATTCAAAAATAAATCATAATTATGATCAGAAATTTGTCTTAAAATTATTATTATTGCAGTACAATTTACAAAAATTATTTATAACCTTGCAGTATTCACCTCAGCTCTTTCAGATCCAAACTCTTTGCACATTTCTTCCCTTACGTGATTTTTATATTGATGTATATGATTTTTATATTGTTCTTGCTAAAGATCACTAAATTAATTTGAGAGTGAAAGAGCATCAAATTTTGCCGTTTATTTTTCCTCTACGACTGTTGTGTGGAGAAAGTTTACCCAAAACTCATGATGGTATTTCTAAACATTCAACACACACTGTACACAAGTCACATATAGATACACTTTAAGCTATAGCTTTTATCCGACACATAAATATTGTATTATGTCTACACACACACACACACACACACACTCTTTCTCTCTCTCAATGTCTTTTTCGGCCAAACTGCCAACTGATGAGATGCGTTCCTTGTAGTTTGTAACGTACATACAAAACTCATGTACATAGTTTTCTGTCAAGCTCCCTTCTTCCCTGCCTCTCCTGTTTTTGTCTATCTGTAGATTATATGTATTACTCTTCAAATTACTTCTGGCTTTAACACACAAACAAGCAAAGTCTCTCTTCTCCACCATTTTTACAAAAATACATAACACACACGTACATAACACGTACACACACACTCACTCACCACCTGTTCTCCTTGTCCAGTCCTTGCAAATCTAATTTCCTCTTCTCCTTCTCCATCCTCTTGAGCTTCCTCTCCCCGTTCCCACCCAACATCTTGAGGAGGAGCGCAATATTGTCAACCAAATAAATTGCTCAGCCATACCCATCCATCCACTTTATCCTCGGATCCTTGTCCTCCTTTTCCCCTCTATTACCCACTCATATCCACCAACGTATGCGAAGCTCACAGAAAAATTAATGTTCGACATATTTAATAGAATCTTTTTAGAAGGCCCATCTCGAGAAGAGGAGGACAGGAAAGAGAGTTTAATGGCAGAATAATCTTGAAAAGAATTATTAAACACCTAATAACCTACTTAAATCATTTTAAAAATAGAATCACACTCATGATTCATGAGTCTGAATTGTTGGAAAGGATAAAAATTAGAATATATTGCCAGAAAAAAGCTTCTTGTGGATTCTAAGTAATTGTGAACCAGTAAAAATTTCTTAAACTCCGGGTCGTGTAGGATAAATTACGAATTTAATCAAAAACTATTAACACAGGAACAAAGTTGTACGATGATTGATGATAAAATTGTGAAAGAAATCTTCACCGCCTGGACCTTCACACAAACAAGACCGGAACTGGTACACATTTAAAACGGAAAAACTTGTACATTACAAATAAATCAACATAAATCAACATTTTATTTGTAATTGCTTTGCATGCTCGGATAACTTGTGAATTCCAAAAACCTCCGTGCACATGGACGCATACTGTAGAGTGTACATTGCACTGCAAGCTTAAGAGAAAAGTTTAGAAAGAGAGAGAAAATTAGAATAAAAAATAACTTCATCCACAGACTTTCTCCAACTTTCTCCCCTTCCCCTGTTTTTCTCTCGCCAGATTTTGTGTATGAGAGTGTTTACCGTGGAACCCAAGAATTTATTTATTTGCATCAAATGACTCGTTTTTTTCTTCTCCTTCCTCAAAAGAGAAATTCCATGGAAATATAAATACTGGCTGTCATAAGTATATATGGCAGTCATCTCTACTACCACATACAACATAATGCACACGCACACACAGGGGTAAGGGGAAATAGAGAACACTTAAGGAAAACTACAAAGCAGTCATCCTAACTTTCTCTCTCTCTCTATCCCTCTCCTCCTCTTTTTCTCAAATCCCTCATGCAATCCAAAAAGTACGACTTAAATGGCCAACTCTTTCCTTTGATGATGACGAGGAAAATCTTCTTGACTTCAAAAACTGTCTCATCAGCTTCGTTGTGCATGTATGTGTGTCGGAGCAACCCTCCTCTACATATAAACAAATGTACACACACAGATGTATACATACACAATTATAAATCTCTTTTCTGATGGTCAAAGGAATCCTCCATCCATTCTCTCTATTCTCCAGCACTCCTTTTGAGCATTCCTGGAGAAGGGAGGGTGAGAGGGAATCTGTTGGATGCTCAGCCAAAACCAGGAGAAAAAGAGAGAGAATCCCTTCCTCTCTCTCTTTTATACTTTCTCTCTCAGTTTGAACAAGGACTAAGAGAAAATTGAAATTGAGTGCACACACGCTTATAAATAAATTGATTTTTACTCTGCTGTCTCTCTTTTCTTCCCTCCCATTTTTGTACATGAGCACAATATAATAAGTTTCGTCACTTTTTTTAATTCTTAAAATCTCAATTTGGTAAAATTCCCCGCAGAGTTTTATTAAAAATTAATTTCATCCTTCCTTTTTCCTGAAATTTTCCCAATTCATACTGAATGACTCCAAAGGATTAATAATCCGGATCCAATCCTTCCTTTCTCTCTTTGAAAAAAATTATCCTGAGAATTTATAATATGGTGGGGGAAAATATTCTCTCAACTTCTGGAAAGATTAAAAAAAGTGGTCTCATCTCTCCGATCATGACCGATTAAAACTGACGAGGATTAATAAAACAGAGAGAAAGGGATGGAGGGAGAATTGTGGTGGGAAAAATGTGTCAGTTATAACGTTGATACTCTCTGGATTGTTATACCATTATATCCGTTCATTGATCAGCTTACGATTACGCTAGCCTAAATCTAATGTGGCAGTAGCATACCAAGAGAGAGTGGCTGCAGTCAACTGTGTAGGTGGTCCCAATGGTACAAAAAGTATACCTGGATCTTTATGCGGAGGTTGCATGTATTGAGAGTTGCACACAATGCACTTTAATGTGATGGTGGTGTGTATATACAAGTATATATACATACATATACATGGCTATGTGTGTGTTTGCGGGTATCAGAGATAGCCTTATACACAATGGATAGATTTATTTAATCCTCTCAACATAGACAATGTACCTACTCTCTTTCTCTCCTCGTCATCTTCCAGACTCCAACATCACCCTAATACAATGCGTGTATCCTCAATCCCAATCTTCTCCTGCCATGAAACCAGAGAGCCAGAATATTTTTTTAGTCCAAACAAAACCGCTAGCTCAACATTGCATTGCATTGTAAAAAGGAATTATTTGTTCTCGGTGATAGTAAGAGACTGTGTGTTTTGAAGGGCTCTAAATACCTCCTGTTCCTCTTGCCAAATATGATTACACATGACACACACACACCACCACCCACGCAAACAAAGCATTGTGCTCTGAGCACACAAACAAACGAAGACAGATTAGAGGAATAAATTTTATAATCGTCTACCCATCTACATATATCCATACTAGCTTTTCCCTTATTTTCTTTCTATTCAAATTGTGCAATTCGTACTCTACGAATATTTAGTATTTTAAGGGTAAAAATAAGAGACGGGTTCAAATGGTGAAAGAGGAAATTCCTCTCTCCCCTCCACTGCTTTTTGCACATGAGTAAAGAAATCCATAAAATATTTTATACTTAGACACTAAAATCTCTCCCTGTCTTTCTCTACTCTCTATCTACGTATAATATCTCTGTATATTATACCCACACCTCCCCAGTCATTGATCACATAGTCCCAATTTGCATTTGGACTTTGAAATACGTTCATGCCGTCCCAAAGAGTTTTCACCACTTTCTTCCTTTACCCACTTTCCCTTTTATTTTATACAGAATTGAGAAGCAAGGAAAGAGAAAGCAAAAGTTATCTATGCCATTTCTTTCAATTCTGCATCTTCCGAAAAGCTAGTCGAGATTTTTCGTGTCCAGTTAAGTCCAGTATTTTGTTACCTTTGAGAGAGAAAGGACATTCTCCATCAGTCACGAGATGAGATGGTTGTCATTGACATAGCATGCATTCACCACGTGGGTTGAACATGAACCAAGCTTGCGAAAAAACCAGTAGACTTTCTCCCACCTTCTACTCTTCCCTTTCTCTTCCTCCTTCTTGGAAATGTAATAGAGTCGTTGCGTGTTTTGGATATTTCCTTGAGAAGAGTTTGGATGGTCATTCCATCTTGTTAGGGAAAATGGGTTTGAAATATTTTTGGGATTTCAATCCCTGATGAAGAGCGTCATTGTGTGTGTGTGCCTGTGGGTGTAGGGCAGAACAGTGTGTACATAACAGCTCAACGCGCAAAAGAAAAGAGAAAGGTTGTGGGGAGTAGGTATTTTTATACGAGAATGGAAGGGAAGAGGTGGGGGAGGAGGGAAGATTTAGGTAGTTTTTGCAAATAAGAGGTCGAGCTTCTTGATAAGCAGGAGGCTAGTGTTTGGATGACTGTGTGTGTGTGGAATATTGTGTACATGTGTTATTTTTTATCGTTAGTATGTGTGGATGTTAGGCGCATAAGTTTTTTCCTGTGTGTAACATAGTTTATATGGACGGACTTGGGGCATCAAAAGTTTTTACCACAGCACAACAGCCATGACCACCCTGCACACACGCATACACACACAGAAAATAAAGAGAGAGAGACAGAACATGGGCACAAAGCACAGGCTACTCGGGTGGAACATAAAAAGTGATTTATTCACAAACATTTTTCATGTATGCAATATAAGCCAGATCCTCCGTAGTCTGTCCGACAAAAAAATAACATGAAAAGGTAAACTGATGCTCGGCTCCGCTTTGCTCCGGTCTCTGCTCTGCTCCTTTCTTTCCCAGACACGTTTCTACAAAGAGGGAAATATAGCCATGGTGGTAATATTTTATCCCAAATCCAAAAACTTTAGTTTGCTTTATTCTCCTCAGAATTAAAACCTCTTTATCAGCTCAATTGCATCTTTCTCCCCCCAACTTGCTTCTATTATCGTTGAACCTTCTGGGTGTGAGGGGCACCCGGGTGTTTATGAATATGGGTATAGTATACCGTAGAGAGGATTAAAAAAGCTCAGGATATGTGATTTCCGGAGTTTTTAATCAATATCGGTCTAGCAATTAATGAACATGTTTTCAAAACTGTTCTCAATTTTACCTTGTACATCGAAGCTCAATTTTCCGTTGAGAAAAAGGTCAAACGATTTTTTGAAATTTTTAAATGATAGAAAACTTTGTACTGATCCTGAAATTGTCAGAACTTCAGAAACTGTGTCCACAAGGATACTTGATATTCTCCAACCCGGTCTTGAAAAATCAGAATATTTTACGGTACCTTGTATTTGTGATCTGTTTCCTCGTACCAGGTTTACACACTATTCAGAAAAAACGACAGAAGAAAGAATTATGACTCCTTGTAGAATTCCATGGTTCCCCAATGCACTGGGGAAGAATTCCATGAAACGTATAATTAGTTGACAAGAGACTTACCCACAAGAAAGACGAATCATGAGCTAATATTTGGGGAGAAAATTGTGAAAATTTGCACAAAGAATTGTCGTTGTCGGTCGGTCCCCTTACACACTGTTCATACATTACACACATTCAAAAATGTATTTTTAGAAACGAGACAGAGTCATGGCACACACAAACACACACGCATTATGACAATGAATTCCGAGTCGAGTAAAAAGAAATGAAAGCATTTCTGTGGTTTCCTATTCACAAGTGAAACCATTAAAATAGACGGAGGGGGAGAGAAAGTCTGTGAGACTTTAAACCCTTTGTATTTCCACAGTCAACCCAGACCAACACAGTTTGAAATTGAGTATGGAATGCAAAAGGAAGACATGGGGGAGGAGGAATACAACCTCGAAGGGGGGAGGAGAGGGGTAGAAACTCGGAGGAATTCAAGCATTTATTGCTGTCGATTAATTTTATATGATTTGTACTAGGAATTAATCCCTCGACGCAATTAGTGCACTCTGATCCTATCAAGTGTGTCTGCCTCACGTCATTCCTCTTTTTATGGCTCATGCACAATTAAACCACACACACACCCTCACCTCCCTATCTCTCCACGTTGTTTGTTCCCGCATGCTATGATGAAACTTATCAATATTGCCATCAGTCCATACCATCCTCACAACAAGAACACACATACTTGGAGAGAGAAGCAGGCAACTCCATGACCACCTTGACTATTACCGTGTATTAACAAAAACAATCAACCTTCATATTGAATTACATGGAAAAGTTCGGTTCTCCCCTACACACACATGCACATACCAACAATCCGTATCTCTGTAATTCGGATATTCTCGCCTGTGTGTTTGTACATGTCTGTGTGTGTCTGGGGTGTAGAACACGTGGATTGCAATCAAGAAAACAAATGAGGCACGAATCATACCTACAAAATTCAGAGAGAGGGGGGAGGAGAGAGATAAAAATTTATGCCATGTTCCTCCTCCTGCACTCACACCGAATGTCATCTGCGTGTGTGCAAGTGAATATACATTCCTTCATAATATTTTACGCATTAACCATCTCCACCTACAAAATAACTAAGGAAAGGTAGGGAGGGCACAACCGTGCATGTGTGTTGCTAAATAAATGGAGTGTACTTGATTAGTACCCGGAGTTCACACACACATACATGTACACACAATCCTTCTCCTCTTCTTAATTAAATTCTCTCCTTTCAGAATCTCCGGCGACTGGGTTGTGCAAAATTTACGTGGAGAGAGAGAGGGGATGAAGAAGGAGGATTGGTATTTAATTTGATGACAAATTCCATCAAATTTTTCATGGGAAAAATCACAAAATGAAATCTACATGGTTTTTATTGAAACTCCCTCCTCCATAGTGTTATTCAACATCCAGAGTTGTTGTCTTCACTATTTTTCTTCTGCACAAAATGTGTACTGCTCAAAATAAGTTGTGTGTGTGTGTAATAAATCAAAATATCTTTTCAAAACGAACAATCCAAATCGGACTGGTTCTGGTGCCATGTCAGAACTTGTGTATAAGTGTAAGACATCATAAACGGTTCAGTTTAACTGGAAAGGCAGAGTTTAAGGAAAAATGGAGAGAGGCAGGGGAAAGCGTCAAGGTTTTACAACTGTCAAAATTGTCTGTTTGTCCTCTGACTCTCTCAATATTGTCTAGGATATAGAACCAGTAGAATTTAATATGGAGACCGTTCAGGAGTTGGTGGACCGTTTTTGATGCCCAAAGCAGAGGATGGAGCAACGTGAGGACTGCATGTATGAGGGTAGCTATAGAGACATAACAAATTAGTATTTCCTTCGCTCTCTCATCTCCTTGGTGGCTCTTCTCTCGTCCGTCTTGTTGGATAATACAAGAGCAAATAGACGTAAAAAGTTTTGCGTGAGCAGAAAGACACAGAGGGATGGAGAGAGAGTGAGAAGAGTGAGAGGACTGTTAAAAGTTTTATTGTTTTATTGTACGCTCTCGAGGCATGGCTGACGAATTACGATTACGCACAACAACGAACCCCCCTCTCTCTCTCCACTCATCTCCCGTATTTACAGTACAGCTTTATATGGATGGCAGTGGATTTATTTAGCTAATGATATCTAGTCAAATGTATATAGCCAGAGAGAAAGGGGAGAGAGAAAGTAAATATACTCTAATTTTCCAACCACCGCCTTGCCCTAAATTAATCTCGCTCCTCTCATTTACAGCATTCCTTTCCCCACTCTCACAAGTTAGCGTTGACACTGGAGGAGAGAGGAGAAGAAAGGGAAGAGTGAACAAGTTCAATTGCATTAAGATTTGGTTAATTCTCATTCTCAGTCAGATGGGAAAACTATTCACTCTCTATTCTTCTCTTCCTCCTTCTCTGTACACACTGCACACATTGAAACTGAATTTCAAAGTACTTTTGTGTCAAAATTCCCATTCCCAACTTCTAATTGAGTTCAAAATTTACATAGATACTCAACAAAAATTTTTTTGGAAGGGACAATTTACCCAACTTGTGAGTTTAATAGTAACACGTGTTACAAAACCAAATTTTAGCTTTTTTTGCATCGAATGGCCTAAAGTCTTTATCGATCGATGAAGTTTGAAATTTAATAGTTACACGCGAATTCTTGCAAAATTCTCAGATTTGTTATTAACCCGCATTTTCAGAATACAGTTTTAAACTGAAAGTCTAAAACAAAACGAATTTGATGAATAAATCAAAATTCGTGTCAATTGTAATGGAATTTTTTAAAAATGAGTAAGACGGCGTTGGTTTGTTTTGTCTACATGTTTCAGAAAAATTCTTGTTTAGATTTCTGTTGGATTATGAATCTGTTGAGATCATGGCAGGGAAAATTTAAGAGATGAAATGGAGGAAGGTCGAGGAGAGTCGGCGTGTTCATCGTACAGAAAGGAGGAAGGAGAGAAAAGAAGTTCATTAACATTGAATTTAAAGGGGTATAGAGAAAGTTTGAGTGTATCTCTCAAGTCATTGCATTGGTACTTAGAAAAGTCAGTAGGGTCTAAATGAAAATTACCCTAAGAGAGGGATAGTGTGTGTGTGTGTGTGGGAGGCAAATGACAAGAATGGGGACACGGAGAGAAAGATTTGACATTTACAGATGTACCTTTCTTAGGATCAAGCAAGAGAGAGAGTGAAAGTGAACGAGTCGAAGAGGAGAAGAGCATTTAAGAGAGAGAGAGAGTAGAGAAAATTAATTTGTCATTCCCATTGATTACCTGTACGGAAATCCCCCTTTCTCAGGCTCCACAGAGTCCCATTACTCTTTGACCGTGTGGAGGAGGAAGAGAGGAGGAGAGAGAGGGTTTCTTCACAGTCAGTCGAAGTCTGGAGTCTTCCAAGTCTTTTTTCCCTAAGCCTGACGACAGAGTATCCGTCTTTCTATCCTCATTTCCTCACCTCCATATCTTTGACACTCTTGGATATTGGGAGAGATGAACCATTTAAAATAAATTCACTATCTCCCTCTCTCTCTCTTATCCTCCTTTCCACACACACACTCATCTCTTTTAAATGAGCTTCTTCAAGGGTCCTTCACATTTCATGCAACTTCAAAAAATGGGTCATTATCTTTTTATGAAAAATTTATTATTTCCCGGCTAACTCTCTTCTTCTTCATAGGCTTCCTTCTATTCCCATAAAAGACAATCTCACACGAATGAACACACACGGTCTCTCACTCACGAAATTTTTCAATATTTCACAAGAAAATGTTATCAGAACGAAAGGAGAAAGTACAGAAGGGATTCGTAGACTCTTTAAAGTCTTGTAACTAGCTACATAGTTGGCTGGAATGTATGAGCTGTGTGGGGGGGGGGGTTTCGAGTGGCAACAATGTAAAATGATAATTCATGTAAAATTATTCAATAACACATTGAATGCCATTAA
>WJFB01002343.1:0-20113 GCA_009870185.1 Pygmarrhopalites habei
CTCAAGATAATGTGGATATTCCTATACTCTCCCCTGGTTCGATTTATCATGTGACATATCGTATTCCAATTCAGTCCACGACGAACTGTCGTGCGGAGTAAGTTCACTCAATTTTATGTGTCAATGTTTTTTGTGTCATATATATGATTATTTATTTATTATTAATATTATTTTCAGAGTTGTCAATTATCTCATCACGTGTCGCAAACACACGCCAACTCAGTGAGTATTTAATTATTTAGTACACACCATTCTTTCATTTATATTCACTGTGACATTGATCATTTTGTTTTGTTTTATTTAGTGGAACTAGGGGGATTGGAATGGTTGTTGATCAAATGGTCAGCGGAAGATTTGCAGAGTACAGGAGTCGTATCAAAACTTTGAAGCAAGAACGAGAGAAGGAAGTGAAACGATTAGGTCGAGATTTGACAAGTGAGGAGTTCAAGGCGCTGGAGATTGTATATAACAACAGAAGTATGTCCTGAAATTATTTTTCTTTTTTTTTAAATTTAAAATATAATGTAGACTGATATTTAAATATTATTTGTTTTCTAGAATATAGACATTTTGCCTCGAAAGACTGTTCTGTCGACAATTTGGTGTTCTCAATCATCGCTACATACCCGGGTGATGTAGTTGGTCGTCACTCTTGTATTGATGGAGAGGCCTACTATTGCTTTGCAGTGGACTCGTGTGATGAAGCTTCAGGTGGTTTGGATGAAGATATGATATATAAGTGTTTTTTGAAACATTCTCATCATAATATATCATAAAAATGATTCCTTGGAACAGTCAATGAAGGTCTCTCTCTCTTCTTACAGACAAATTTTGAGAAGAAGACTCCTCAACTGAGAGCACTCATGGTCAGTCGTAAGTCGCGTCATGCATCCGCGAAGGACAAGAAAAAATATTCATTTCCTAACATTTTGAAATAGGATAAATATCTTTACAATTTATACGTTCTAAATTAGAATGTTTCTTTTTTTGTTTTAGTTATGTAATATTTTTGTTACGGTTGTCATATTACCTATATGACGCATGTACGTCAAATGAAATAAAATATGGTACACATTTTTTGTTATGCTCATGAATTCATTTCATCTCTGTTTTAATGTCCACGAAGAAGGTACATCGGAATACTCAGACACTTTTTTTCCTTTGTTCTTTATCTTTGTTGTCTTACTATTCGTAGGTTTCAATAAAAAGTTAAGTCTTCCTACGCAAGGGCAAATGGACAAGAGTTTTTCAAAAGACGAGAGTATTGCGGCGGAGGATGGGGAAGAAGACTTAAATGATCCCCACACAATGATTGCAATTGAATTGAAATTAGCATCTTGTCTCAAACTCATGTCAGAAGAGTTGGTCACGATGGTGGGACAGATTGAGGGGACTGAACTTCGACTTCACTTGTATGCTTGGTTAGAGCGACAAGTACCAACACTCAAGGAATTGTGTAAATATAAAAGTGATGATGATGACATTCTACCTAATGATGATTGGACAAATCGTGAAAGGTGGGTCATATTTCCTTTATTACATTTAATTCTCATTGTAAACAAAAAAAACAAAAAGTTGGATCATGTTGTGAAAGTTTTTTGATGTCAATCTTTCTTTGTATGCAGGAGTTTAACACCAAGACTAGATACTCAAAATAGTGGACTACATGATATTCTACTGTCCGAAAAATTAGATTTAGAGTGGAAAATGGGTGTACTGTCCAGACGCAGTCGATGGCTTCGGGCAAATCGTCATTTACTAGCCACACTTTTGGCTTTTGCGAGACTACACGCACATTCTCTCTCGGCTGTCCATATTGAATTGGTGTTTTTACTGGATGAATTACAGAGAGAAAAATCAAGGTAACCGGAAGCATTTTTTAAAATAGAATTTTACGTAGAATAATGTCTTTATTTATTGATTACTAAACAAGATAAAAGATATTTAAATTAATCATTATTTCTGTTGTTAACACTTTTCACAGTGGAACTGGCCCATCCTTAGTGTCACCGCTACCTCTTTTACATTCCGAATTTCCATTGCTATCAGCAGTGGCAAATCCAAACAAATCGGCCGTATCTTACATTCAGTCATCAGCCCGCGATATACTTCATACAATATCCGAGTTAATTGCTATTCCAGTATTTCCCTTGAAGCCAGAAGAAGTTTTTACTCAGACTCAACCTCTGCTTCCTCTCAGTTCAACCAATCCGTATGTTCCAGGTTAGTTTTATTTTCGCTAAAAAAAGCTACATAGTATAAGTTCTACTGTACAACACACTCTGAAAAGTTTATATTAGTAATAATATGTTTTTTTTACAATAAAGGAACACCCACTGCGACCCTAGACAATCCCACAAAGGACGAGGAATCATCTACGGCTGCCCCTACAGCTGCTGAAGGAAACAAAGATGTGAATGACAATCATGAAGAAACTCCTAACGGAGGGGTAGAGGGTGAGGAAGGTGGTTCTGGTGATGAGGATGGAGAGCGAGTGGACTCTCCTTCTGGAGATGGGAATGATGGGAGAAGTCCAGTGAAGAGTAAGAATCGTAATAGAAATTCCGAGTCCTATACTGTGATGAAAGAAGAAGAGATGAGTTCGAAGTAAGTAAGCGATTAAGTTAAGTTAAACAAAAATGAAATCGGTTGCATTGTCATGTAAGAGTATGCTGGCGTTCTCTGGTGGTGTCATGGTGATGAACGAAGTTTTTGCGAACCTCGTTAGGCACCGCAGTAGTCGCTAAACTGTGAATTCATGATTTCCGGTTAAATTGTCAATTAAATGTAGTTTAGACTCATAGTTAGGAGTGTGTGATAGTCATCATCCAAAGATGAGTGTCGTCTATTCAGAAGGTGAGTGTCAAATTGTTTCTGATTGTTGAAATTTCATCCTATCTGTCTCTCTTTTCTACCGGCGTCATCGTGCTCTTTTCTATTCGTATTCTTATCGTATTTTCAGATAGTAAGACAGGTACAGACTCAGATTGGCATGACTCTGATTTGGAGCTTTATCCAAGGAAAAATAGGTCTGATCATGTTGTCAAGTCTAAACGTGAGTATTAAATTGATTTTTAAAAATTTTAACTATTGTCCCCACGTATACATGGCATATACATTATATATTTATATATTACATATCATCTCTTAACAGGTACAATGCAAGCAAAGGTCGTTCCAGTCAAAGTAAAGAAACGAAAGAAAGTTAGCACTCGGGTAAGAATTTTATAGGAATGCTTTGTTTCTTGTGTTTATTTTTTTTATTTTTTGAGAAAATAAGCGAACAAATGTCAACGTATTAATGAATTATTATTTACTTTTTTTTTATGTAACAGAGAGTCAGAAGTCAAAAGGAAAATGCAGTGCCTATAGTTGAGAATGATTCGTCCCGTTGCAGTTCTTCACTTAGTGTCACAACCAACTCCACTGTGGATAATGATTATCAGTTTGATTGTGTTTCTAATGATGTAAGTACAATTAACTGAACATTGCATAATTATTATTAGTTACTTATGTTACTATTATTTCATGGGATAGTCAGTATAGTACACATACTTATAAATAATAATAAATGATTTCATTATTATTCCGAACAGAGTCTCACGTCATCTGTTCTGGCTCCATCATCGAATGAAACTAATGATCTCAAGCAAAAGGTTGCTGTTCTCACTGCTCGGGTACAATTTTTGGAGAAAGAGAATGAATCTCTTCGTGAAACAATTACTGATCTCATGGGTAAATCAAGTGAACCGTGTTACAACCCGTTCCCATATAGTCTTATTGAAGAGGAATCGACTGAGGATGAGAAAGTGTATAGAGTTGACTTGTTGTATGGTGGTGTGGCCAAAATAGCAATAAATAATAAGAAAAGGACAATCAAGACAACACATCCCTTTATGATGACAAATGGATCGGTCTTACAAATGAACCATATGATACTCCTGTTGTTACCAAAAGTAAGTTTCTTTCTTAATTAGTCATGAACAGTTTTATAATTCTACTTATTTTTAAAATACTTATTGTGTGTGGGTTTGTCTGTTTAATTACAGATAATGCGTTTGCATTCACCGACACAGGGGGTGGTAATCACTTTGGAAAATCTGTCTGCCAACAGCCACTGGTGATTGTTCGACGACTGCTCAGGTGGCTTCGACTAGAGAAACGGAAGCCAGTTAAAAGGTTGAAAAAGAAAGTTCAGCAGGTAATCACATGTGGAGGAGGAGGAGGGAGCCCACCACCTGGCAACCCTAAAAAGAAACTCCCATCAGATGGTCAGCCCGAGAAGAAGAAACCAAAGAGGGTCAAGAAGATGGAGGGTTGTGGGAGTCTTCGTTGGCGATGTCTTACTTTAGTAAGTTAAATTGTAAAAAAATTAATTAACTTGTACTAACAGTTTCAATGTATTAAATACATTTTTAAAATTCTCTCTTCCGTACAGAAACATGGAATTAACCTTTCGAGTGTCAAGATTGTTGGGCCATGTAAATCGGATATTTGTGCTGAGACTATCAACCGTCTTCTTAGATTTTACTCAAAACAGAAAGAGAAATTGTCAGTCATGTTTTACAACTTCCCAAGAATGGTTACGGAGGACGCAGTTCGTATGTTGCTGTTACTGTCAAAGCTCCAGGGTCATGAGACAGTCATTCCGTTGTCATCACCATTTGTTCTTCCTAGGGGAAAGTTTACTAAAAACTTCTTTATTAACAAGGTAAGTTATTACTGTTCAACAAATTTAAGAATAATTAAAAAGTGGTTTTAGTCAAAAGTAGCTAGATTATTTTTTACATTTACTTTTTGTATTTTTCTAGTCAAGTGCAGATAACGAGAATTGTCAGCTTGGAAAAAGTAGTCAACAATGAAATCAAGAAAAACAGGGATGTGGTTACTTCAACAATGGTTGTCAGTAACGAAGTTGTAACAAAATACGACAGACTAACTGACAAACCAGGGGACGATGAATTCACGAGGAAAGTAAAAGATCTGGGACGTCGGTTTAGAGCGAGACGTTTATTTTTAGGTGAGAATAATTCTCGAATGAATATTATAAACTATCATCACATACTTATACGTATAGTTATATGCATTAATACTGTGTAAATTAGGACTCGCCCTGAACCGCTGCGTGAATTTTGTGAAACTTACCAATACAAGTTGTAAACGTTTAGAAGCGGGAGCAATTGGAGTTTATGCTTTTGACAGGGACAGAGACAAAATTGAAGACTGGTTACAGAAATCTAAAGACCTTCCGTAAGTTTATGCTCATATTTAAAGATTGTAAAAAATATTGCAGTATTACTGCAATAATGTACTCAAGTACATTATCGAGAAATAGTATACACAATATATGTATGTATGTTTGTAGGCGAAACTTATACCGTTTATTCGGTGGAGGTGGCCTGGGGAAGCCAAAACGTAAGCTATTTAGAGTTATGACACACTGTTAAGAATTGAACGCAAGTACTATTTCATATTACCAGTACATTTCACCAATATCATCGTTGTCTTTGATAGGATGCTTCACATATGCCTGTGACACCTGCGATTTCACCACTCCTCGAAAGAACCTACTCCAACAACATATGGCTAATGAACATGGACTTCGGTCAAATAAATGTCAGAAATGTGGTCGTACGTTCACATACGACTGGGATTTGAGAAAACATATGGCAAAATGTCATACTGTTTGTTAGATGGTTTTCGCTGGTCAATACGTGCTTGTATGTTTGTGAATATATAGTCAAAGGTTTTGTTAGTATTGACACACAATTTGATTGGTTAATTACTAAACACATTTTGATTAGCTGAATTATTTTGTAACTAAACATCATTGCAATATCAAACACTGTTATCATCCTTGGTTAATTTATAGGAACAAACAAATGAGCATAAGACTTGTTACAATAAAATTACATTATTTCTGTTATTGTATAACAAAAACATTATTCGTTCAGGCGACTTATTAATTAATAGATTACGAGGTTTTCATCCGCGTATTGTTTAAATCCATGATTTCCAAATATTCTGTTTTTTGACGGTTAGTCTTTCGTCGACTGTTTGTGATTGGCGACTTGTGCTTGTTTTACGTAAGAAACCAATTTTATTATTACAAAATGTATTTAAGCAATACGATGTTTATATAAGTACTCTTTGGCTGTGACTAATAATGTTTTTTATAGGTGATTCTGGGGTGGCCCTCTCCTCCTGCCTTTTTCAAGCACTGAGCGATTCAGAAGGAGGGAGTGAGGGCAGTTCTGGGAAAGATGTGGGAGTTCAACTGTTGTACACACCCAGACGCAGAAGATGGTCTAGTGATAGAGGTATTCTTTCTCTTTCATCTAAACATGACAAGTTATTCAAGATTCTAGTAATTAATTTCGTTGTTATGTTTCTCTTTTTAAAATAGACAAGTCTGGTGTGGATGGAGCAGCAGAAAAGGTGATCTCCACTCCTGACAAATGGCCAGGTGTAGCCATTCTGCGGGGCATGCTTTCTCGAGAAGAGGATGAAGAGAATCCAAAATTGAAGTATCTCTTAGTGGAGTGTTAGTAAGTATCGTTTCATATTATTTATTTATTTACAATCATCAAAATTATATTTTCTAAAACAACTCTAACTTAAAATTTAAAAAGATATTTGCAATTTTTTTGAGAATATCCTGGAAATGTGATATTAATGTTAGTATTTGTTTT
Source organism: Pygmarrhopalites habei (assembly GCA_009870185.1). Taxonomy (NCBI): domain Eukaryota; kingdom Metazoa; phylum Arthropoda; class Collembola; order Symphypleona; family Arrhopalitidae; genus Pygmarrhopalites; species Pygmarrhopalites habei. Next base: position 6,693 of record WJFB01002343.1, read on the forward strand.
ATCTATTACAGTGCGGCTGTGTTTGCTAGTCTTTTTGTTCATTCCATAGCTGTTTGTGATTCCAAAATGATTTATCGTATTCTTGCTAAGAAAATGGATGCTCAGTCATTTGCAACCGTTTTTGGAGGAGGTTCCAAGAGGCAGATTAAGATTTCAACATTACACCAATTACATGTATGTTCCAAGAATAATATGTTTAAAACAAGAAATTTTTTAGCTTATCATGAATTATTATGTCTTTGAGAAAATTTTCAACGACAACAATAATTTAAATTCCATTCTAGCCGACAAGCCAAAGTTCTTCCTCTGATAAGGATGGAGACACTTCACCTTCCTCAGTATGGACGACATTAGCAAGTTTAAATAAAGCACGTATGAAATTCAACATGAAACTCCTCGGACAACAATTTAATCTAACTAGTCCTAGGTATACTGCACTTTCTTACTATTCTTGAATTTATTATTACTGCATATATATTTGTAACGTGTCTAGCTTCTGTCCTCCACTCATGTCTTTTGTTTTCCTTTTTCCCCTAGAACCCCAACCGTCCCTTCATCAAAGGTAAGATACATACATTTTGACAACATTCTTTATGATTGTGACATATACTTCATTTCTCTACTATTAATTTGTAGGAGGAACGACCAAGCTTTCGCGAAAAATTTGTCCCACCCGAAACATCCATTTATACTTACCTCATGTCAGCTCCACGTCCCAGATTAGACGAGACTGACGGAAAGTTGGAAGGTGGTCAACGATACGAAATGCGTCCGGTAATGCAAAATTCAGCTCAAAGCTACAAAATTTCTGAAAGAATATTCAATATTATACAATCTTATGAGTGAAATTATTTTTTGTAAATGATAACTTTGTAGCCTTTTGTTGTTGACTCGGATGAGGAGGAAGAACTAGATGGAGACGAACAGGAGGATGAAGATGAGGATGAATACTGGGATACTAAAGGGATTGGCAAGACTGCCAAGATTGAGAATAAAGAAGACGAACCATTTTCGTACTCTTGGCGTCTCATGAGACTCGCTGCTGTTAAATTAGCCAAAATGGAGCTTCAGAGGTAATGATTTTGTAGTAATCTAGAATTCTTTTGATTTGATTAAATAAACTAATTGCATGATTTTTTTTGTTGCGTGTCAATTTTGTGACCATCTCTAATCAATTCATGTCAACCAAAGAATTGTGGCGATTGTCGGGATTGATACAGCCGGTAATTTGTGATTTTCTTGAACAACGTGACAAATTTTCAATAGAAACATGTAGCTAATTTGTTTCTATATTTGTTTGTACTGCACAGAACTATCACATGTTAGTCCATTCCTAGATGGAATGATCCGAGTTTTGATAGTGTGGCAAGGTAAGTACATTTTAGTTCAATTTCATTATATCAGAACATTTGTTCTAACTATGCTCTTCGGAAGTTTTTTAACTGAGTTTGTACATGTGGATCGTTTGTAGATCGTTTATTCAAAGAACTTGAAGCAATTGCACCAGCACCACTGCATTTCCTGCCCAATTCTTCTATTGAGAGGTAATAATGGATTATTATTATTAGTGTTATGTCTTTGACTGAGTAATTTCAAGTGTAAATCGTTTGTAATTGTTACTTTTAGCATCGGTGGGCCGCCAATTAATAAATATCGAGCTTTACTCGATCCAAAGAATACGCCTTTCCCGTGAGTACCTCATTTTCATTTTCACTTTGTCCAAAATACAATAACAAATTTTGTATATGTTAAAATGTTTTTGTTTATTCTCCTTTTGCAGGCAACGTAAAGTGACTTTTGGCCTGAGACGCCTATGGACCTTCCTAGTGAGGGAAGACTTGGTCCAAGATTATTTTGTCCGGTTTATATTTGCGAAACATCGTACGGCAGACTTTTGGGAGATGAGCGTGGACACTCGTCGGGATAAGTCAGAATTTGGAACCACACACAATCAGGTACAATAGTTTGAAGTTTCCAATAGTTGAACGTATGATTTTTCAGTTCCATTTGAAATCAAAATAAAATATTTTATATAGCTAAATGCAAATTATTTTCTTTTTGAAACAGGCTCATGATGACATGGACGATGATGAGCCACAACCAATTGGACCTGTGCGAATAGTTCATAAAGAACATGAATCAATCTCAGCTTTTTGTATTAATCAGGTAATGTCATTACCGTAATGATAGTTTTCGTTTTTTACACGTTTTTGTCGAAATTTTGGTAAAATAATTATGTCATTTTTTAAATAATTTTATTTCAGTCATCACCCGGGTTAATGTCTATTTCCACACCAAAAGAAATACAGGAATTGGATGTGGGTGTTCTATTGGACATGGAAACATGGAAGTTTGAAGATCAATTTGAATTTGATCTCCTTAATCTTTACAAGTATGGCTTCTTTATTTAATTTATTACAAAGTTGACGGTACTTTTTCTATGTACATTTTTGATTTCCCTTGAGGGTTAAAATAGAGAGAATAATCATATTGATTGATTGAAATCCAAGGGATCCCGAGACTGTAGCTACATCATCATACTTGGTTGTTCAAAGTCCTTCCGATCGATCTATGCAATTGGAGAAACCTCAGAAAGGAAGTCATTCTCTGGTAAGCTCTTACTTTATTTCCCTTTCGTTTATAAATCCTCTAAATTATTCATATTTAAGCCTACTCCTCAATGTTATATGATGAAATTCTCTCTCTATAATCTATCTCTATACAATGTAATTCCTGTCAGCTTTGAAAAACTTTGTACTATGCAAAAATAAAATTAGAATTCTGTCTTTTCGTGAAAATATTATGAGGGTCGTACAACTGTAGAAGAGGTATTAAGTTGTTAGTAAGACAAAGGAGGGGAATACATTCAATCGGAGGACACACAGATACTTTAGTAATTTACCCATACTGTGTATATGAATTGGATGCGGTGGTAGTAATCTCTATCTCTGTGAATGAAATTCTCATTGACATGATGGTAAGATATCAAAGAGTGTTCATAACTTGACTTTGGCTTTTTTTAATGCTTACCCTCTTCTAAATTGGAACACTCTGTATAAAGATAAAGGGAGTGAATTTTCCGGGCTGTACAGACCCAACTTTCGTGCAATATGTTATTGAACGATCTCGGCGATACCTCCTACCGGTTCGTAAATCGTATCCAAACATTTCATTCACTCTATATTTTAAAATCTGTTTTTACTGGTACTACTACTACTCAGTTTTTCCTCAGTTTTCCCTACTTTTGTACATATTCAATCTTTTGAAAAATTTGAGCCTTCTTCTTGTAGGCTAGCACTTAAATTATTTTTCTCCCTAGTCTCTAAATTTAATTCCTTTTCTGAATGTGGAATGATTGCTTGATGATATCAGAGTGGAGTGATTTTAATTATTTGGTCTTTATAAGATTCTCAAGATATTTACAAAAAAACATTTATTTCTTTTTGAGAACAACAAAGCTTCATAAAAAATCATTTCATTACTTTTGTTTGTACATTAAAATTTACTGAGTATAAAGTTTTTAAACTATAAACTTCGTATGTCATCAAAATTATGATTGATCATGCAGCTAAATACCATATTACTTACTTTTATAAACTAATAGTGCTTAAGTTTTCAGCTTGAGTGTTCTTCAGAGTACATCTGTATTCTGTACATAATAATGAGAACACTTTTACATTATTTTGTAGTCTTTCCTTACATTTAGTTTGGTTATCATTATCGAGAATATTTTGTACTATGTATCCTCATCTCATCATCTCTATCTCTCTCATTTTCTATTGCATGACTTATTCCGTTCTTGAATGTGGAAACGTAGCCTTTTGCTTGTCAGAAAATAATATGAGTAACAATTTATTCTTGTAGATGTAACATTTTTATATGCCAATATGTTACAATTTTATTGAGTTTATACTTTACAACACGTTTGATTACAATTAAGTATATAGTACTATGTTTTTTCATTGCTGTAAGAATCCACTTAGTAACATTATTTATTGTTGAAAAAGAGAATTAATGAACTGTATTTATTTACAGATTTTAAAACATCGAGTCGACGGTGTGAGAAGAATGGCTTCTCATGCATCATTACCTCTTTGTAAGGCATTCAATGGATTTGACTTTATTCTTTTTGTGATTTTAATGAATGTGGGATGATAATCATTTCGACTGAAGGGGGGAAGAATCTAAATCTTGGATTTACTCATTGTATTTAGATTTGTCCGGAAGTCAAGATGGTTCTGTGAGACTATGGGAATTTTCACATGCACAACCAGTGTCAGTCCCAAGACCTCCTGGAACTTTTGGTAAGTGATATGCATAAAACCGATTGGAAATGTTACGTACGTTATGAATACAAAGTGAAATGAAATACGAAACCAGATACAGAAAATAGAAAGTGACTGTAATCACACATTTCGCAAAAATTTCATTTAAAATTCAATCATTTAAAAACTCTTTAAACTTTGTCTTTCCATTGCAGCCAAAGTGACTCGAATCCGGTTCCATGGAAGTAAATTTGGAGTTACCGACAGTAAGTTTAATTGTTCCTTACATAATTGTACTATTGTACACTGATTTGATTGTATTATAATGTTGTTGTGTGTCTATTAGCTTATGATACATTCTTGTGACAACTAATTGTATTATAATAGGTGATGGTAGACTCAGTCTTTGGCAAATTGGAGCTAATCCGCGACCATTTTACGTAAGTTTAGTCTAGTATTTTTTCTTGATAAAGAAACTCATAAAGTTGTGTATTAATAATTAAATTTGTTGATTTTGGAACTTTCTCTTTTGTAGACGATCCAGTGTCATACGAAGCAAACGAGTGACTTTGTCTTTCTCGGTAGTTCTAGTCTGATTGCCAGTGGAGGGATGAATTCCGACTCGAAAAATGTAGCTTTGTGGGATACGCTGATGCCCATGAAGAAAGCTCAGATTGCGAGCTTTACATGTCACGAGCAGGTACATTATTCTTGTGGTGCATGCATATTATTGCATATACAACGAATATATTATAATACATATGATGTAAGGGAGGATTGTTGTTGTCATTTTATTAGACAGTACAGAGAGTGTTGTCTAATTATTAGCTAATAGGAATGTAGAGCACGTGCACATACGTGCTTCACTGTAAAGATGTAAACTTTGTACCATTATAGTCGGCATTAGTCCTTGTGAGTAGGTAGGGAGTAGGGATGTGAGCGCGTGTGTGGAGGGGGAGGGATGGGGAGTAATCCTTACCATTACTGTGTAATTATGTAGGGTGAGAGAAGGAAGGAAGGGAATGTGGTTAATTTTATTAATACACTGACTAATGAGTGAAATGACGTAAATATAATTGTACAGTTGTCAGTAGTAGTGTGTGTACAACATTGTTCACTTGGTGCTGGTTTGAAGGCGAGCAGGTTCAAGGTTCTGGATGGGACGATGGAATATGATTATAAATTAAATTAGACATACATATACAAATCTTCTTATCTCATGACGACTTGCTGTGACGCACACGACTGTGTGTCCATGTGTAATACATTACAAGGAATTTATGTTTGGTGAATACTTTATATAATATATATTGGAGACAGGGAGAATATCCATGTAGTGTAGTGTACCTCCAAAAGTTCCTCATTCACCTCCCTCCCCTCCCCACCTCTCGTACTTTTCTAACGTGATTGTATTTGTACATGTCACTGTGAACCTCTCAATTCACTTCCTTTTCTAGCTTACACTTACAAATTGGAGCATATTTATTACCATGTACAGCAATCCTGTACATATTTTATGAATTAAGGGTACAATGAATGAAAAATGACCATCATTTGTTCAAGATGGATTTTATTTTCAAAGGGGGGTTGATAGATGTTTAATAAATGTTGTGCATACGGTATGCAGCATACCTGATGAAGACGTAGTGTATGTAAAGAATGATGATGAGGGAAATTGAATGACATTATTGAACTAGATTAAAAAGCCGGTCATGGAAAATGTTTCTAATAATTTTATTTTCCGAATTGTTTTTATTTTTAGGGATGTGTGGCACTCGCTTATGCAGAAGAACATCAGTGTTTAATTTCAGCAGGGAAGAAAGGGGCAATTTGTATCTGGGATGTGAGACAACGTTCCTTGCGAGAAGTTTTTAAAGGTATGTATCTTTACTTTTTCCTCATTGCTACCATTTTTTTTGTCTTCTCTCATGGATATTTTACCTCGTTTCGTGTTCATCCAAGTCCAGCCCCAACCCACGCGTAATTAATTATATATTTGGAGAGGGCAGGAGGAGACTGTAGAGCTCATATTATAATAATAAAAATTTGATGATGATACTTTGTGTTATGAACATGTGTTTGCATTCACGAGGACATGTATTTGCAAGGACAGAGGAGATGGGGTAAAGAGGTAGGGAGAAGAAGAGTTACTGAATTCTTTTATTAATTTTTGGGGGATAATTTGCAGCTTCAAAATTGGACTTTTTTCCTCTTCCATCACTTTTTGATGGTGGAAAGCGGTGTTGTGTATTACACAAACTGAAAGAGAGCGAGAGAAAAGTGAGCCATGTCTCTGTATTTGCGCAGACAATGTAAATAATTTAGTAAGCCACATTATGTACGTTCAATCAATCATCGTCAAGGAGGATCTTTCTCTCTCTCTCTCTAGTTGTCCTTTGTATTGGTTATTAAATTTAATAATACACATTTTATATGTGTATAACCATAGCTTACGCAGTTTTTTCAGAATTGGTTATGGTATTTAATGTGAGAGTTTTGAAGTGCTCTACGTCAATGATCCAAAACTAAAATTTCTTTTCATGACTGTAATATATTAGTTACTGTATAAAAAAAAGTTGTTGTTAGTTGTAATACTGGTAGTAGTAGGGTTTTACTATTTGATCGTTTAAATTTAGTGAGCTAAATTCTATTAAATATTTCATTCCCTACACATTCACGTGTTACACAGGATGGGGGGAGGGGACGAGAGTGAAAGGTACTTGAGTTTGATTGAACTGAAAATGTGTATTACCTAATTATATTGATTGACACGAGAGTGTGTGAATGAAAGAGAGGAGGGGGAGGGGAAGACCTTCAACTATTTATTTTTCATTAAATAAGTCTCAATTTCACACTCGTCGTCTACTTACTCCCATCCTCTGTCCTTCCATCGTTGTGCATTGTGGTTTTCATTAGAAGACAAGGGGTTTTAAAAATACATGGAGAAATTTGTGGTATTTGTACTATTTACACAGATGTACTGTCAGTGTCAGTACACTCTGTATAAATAGAAGAAGGTAAGTTGACGTGTGTGCGTTCTGTAGGGAAAACGTTTGGAATAAAATAGTCCCTCGTGAGTCAAATGTAATTTAATCATTTTACTCCTCAAATTAGTATTATATGTGAGAGAGAGAGTCTCAATTGAGCTTTAGAGGCCTCTAAAATTTTTAGGGAGTAAAACGAGAGGAAATGGATGATCACATGAATGAGAAATTTATTTAATGTTTTCTTTTGAAAAAAATATGGAATTTATGAGTGGGAATATGTATTATTATTAATTCACAGGACACGAGAGTGCGATTAAGTGCATGTGCTTAGATCCAGCAGAAGAATATTATTGTACGGGTGCTGCAGACGGGGACATCAAAGTATGGGATTTTTCAGGGAAAGCTCGTGCAGTTTATCAAGGGGAGCATTCACGATCCGGATTCTTCAAAAACATTCCTGGACAAGGTGAGTATACAAAATAGGTCTTACTTTTGATGTGTCGTTTTTTGCCAATCAAACGGATTTCATTTTAATGACTCTCTCACCAAAAAGTATTTGATTTGATAATGAAATAACTTTTCTGTGTCAACCAAAGGTGTGACGCAACTCTTGGCGGATTCTCATCGAAGACTTTACTCATGCGGAGCGGACGGATCCGTCAAAATCCGTTTGATCGATTTTGAGAAATTTGATTAAAAAATGATGTCGTCAAGATAGTCAAGTCAAGAAGACATCCACATCTGCTCTACTCAGTCCTCCATATATATACTATATATATAATAGAGTCAGTCTAGGACCTAGAGACTCTAGACTCTAGGTCTAGAGATACAGGGAGGAGGAGGGAGAGAGGGAGTGAGTCCAAAAATGTGTTACTCTTTTAAGTGTAGTTTGTGATGTAGTGTCATTGTAGAATGTAGAAAAAAAAAGTGTGTTGTGTGTGTGTATGTTCAAATGGATTAAAAAGAGAGGGATGATGTTGTTGATGATGATGATCATTGCACGGTGATGCTATTAGTAAAACTATATTTGAGAGGGAGGATTATAGTTGATTTAGAGAGAAAAAAAGGAGGTGTGTGATTGGTATGTGATTTTTTGATTGATCATTTATTTCATTACAATGATGATTGATGATGAGGAAGCTTGATCAGGAGATTGAGTTTGGCAGTGTACGTTTTAAAACGTATGTTTACATTAGAATGTTAATAAATACAAAATATATTATGTATATAGATAACTACCTTCAAACGACAACACCACCAAAAAGAAAGAAAGAAAAAACTACAACAAGACTCCTTTGTTAGCCTGTGTTAAAATCATTATAATATATTATCTTATTAAATAGTAAAAGGAAAAGAATATAATTACATATACCTAATATAATTACATATACCTTATATTGTTGCAATAAAGATTCATTTCTCGTTTTTGAATGTTACGCAAAAAACAACGACAGACGTGTCGAACAGTTTTTTCAAAAATTAAATAATTAATGAAATTCTGGACAATTTTGTTTTGTTTTTCATTTTCATTTCTTCTATTCTGTTCTATAAGGGAGTATGGTTCATGTGATGGGGAGAGCTGTACATTGCAGAATTTTTCTTCATTTGCTAATTAAATTACCAAAGTGCCTTGCATGAGTGAGGGTACATTCATAATCATCACACACGCCAAGATATATTCTCCAACGACAGTCTCTCTCATGTTTGAAATCTTGAGACTATGCGAAACATGTTTTGGAGTCTTTGTCGTTGTTCGTTTGTTCAACTCATTACAGTGCAAATGGGGCGATAATTAGAAATTTACAATTCAGAGATGTAAGGCTTGGTATAATTAAAAGAAAGTATATGTTATATCACTGGACCGGATGTTGGTTGTTGCATTTTCTCATCAAAGATTCTATTCTTGTCATATCTCTTCTGTGTTTAAATTTGTACTAGTTGTTTCACTGATCATCCCACCTCCCACCCTAAGACTAATAATATTGTATATTTAACAACTATTTGTGGTAAATAATATTGTCGATTGTTAACTGAAGGCCGTCTATGTATCAAACGAGGGGCTGGTATAGGAAGACTGTGTCGCAGAGAGAGGAAAAAAATCTTCAGTAACTGAACTTCAGTTTGCATTCAGCGTTCGACGAGAGAGGCGAGTGCTTTTCTTGGGTCTTGGGTTTTTCGAAAAAACTTTGTTTTTTTTTTTCGAAAATAAAATGAAATTAGTTCATATTAGTGTATCAGAGGAGTTGAGTGTACAGTGGTATAAAAGTGTTCCTTGAATATTCTACATAATATATTTACTCAAATATTTTGATAAAACAACAACAAGCGGGATGTCAACAAAAGTATTTTTCGTAACCGCAAATGTTGGGTCTGTTTTTGAAAATGTAAGACACTTTATTTAATATGTTGTAACTTTTTGTTAATCTACTTACTATTAAATCTCATTTTCCCTGAGTAATTCCTTTTGCTTTGACAGGGTAAGATTACAAAATTTGACTTACGCATGTTGTTATTATAAAATGAGAAGATCAGCTGTAAAGTACTTATGTAACTAACTTTGATTTGTTGATTAATTCAGATTGAGGAGGGTCTTGAACTGTGGCTGGACTCTTTTTTGAATGTAAGTTTATATCTTCACTAGGAATATATGTGTGCTTCTGTATTTCATTTCATTTGGATTTTTGAAATAACTTTTTTGCATGTTTATTTACTTTACAGGCAGTGCAAAATCATTCTCCACTTTTTGTGGCAATCCATTTACAGGAGACTGGAGGGAAAAACTATCAAAATTGTACAAAAGAAATCCATGTATTTTTCAAGTGAGTTTCAAAATCTTTGTTGTAAATCTTTGTATTTAATAGTTTGATGAGATGGACTACCTTAGAAAATTTCCTCTTTGACACTTTATTCTTACTAAGGAAAGGTAGAAATGACTACGGGTCATAATATCTAAAGCCAAAATATCTAAAGCCGAAATATCTAAACAGAAGTCCTAAAATATCTAAAGCCCAAAATATCTAATATTGCAATAATCGGTCTAGGTATATCTGACCCCAGTCTAATTTGCTCTTTTGCTTAAGCATACGGGTATATTTAATTCGGTCGCACGTAATATCTTCGATTACATTATTTTCGAATGTATTATTTTCGAAACATTTTCTTCGAAAGACATTTTGTTCGAATGACAATATATTCCAATTATTTTCTTCGAAAGAAAAAAAAAACAAAGAATTAAAGAATGTAAGGGAAAAACATATTGAATGGCATAGACATGATGAATGTGCTTCCAAAATGTAATCCTTTTAATTTTAAAAAACAATAACTGCTCCCCAGAGAGCAGACCTTAGGGAATTAGAGACAAGTGGATTGAAATACTTTACAGTCCATCATGATGTACATTATTTTATATCTATTTTTATTCACAAGAAAAACAAAATACCCAAATCCCAAATACAAAAAGTAGTACATACACATTAGGTGTATGGAATGAAACTTTTACATACATTAATTAATTTTTACATTTCTGCAAAAAATTATTTATTAAAATCATGGATACAACTTGCCGCTGCATAAATATAACTCATGTCATTGGCTCCTGTTAAATCATAACTATCTACAGTATTCTTTAATCGTTCATTTAATGTGCGATATTGAACTCGTTGCTTGGATCGGTGTCCTCTCTCAATCTTGGGAATTTCATTATCCCAATGAAGTTGTTCTTGTCTGAGTTTAATAATACATGTGTACATAGTAGGGTGAGAGGCTCGGACAAATTTATTAATTCTGTAGTGCCACCCCTCTACCCCATTAGTTGTTCGTGGTACTGACTCTCGTACTCTTTCATAACAATTCCAAAACTCCACATCATAGGCGTCTTCATAAATGTAAGTTATAAAAAAATAATCCATCAATTTCCTCATGTCACTACCCTCCGCAAATTCGTTTTTTAATTTTGTAAAAACACAATAAACATTTTGAGGGGCGACAAAGGCGAGGGGGGGCAATGCCCGCACATTTTTTCTTACTATGTTAGACTCAACAGGGTCTACTCCATTCCCCCCTACATAAACTTTGTGCAATTCTTTTAACTCTTTGACATGTCGATAAATATTTTGGCTCAAATGAAATAAGCAACCTCTAGGTTTGCTTCGTGGAAATACTTGTCTCACTGCCTGAATAATTGCAACTTCAAAGTCAGAAATTATAAAATCTGGCTTCAAGACAATTCTTAACTTCGCAGAAGCTATAACTACCTGATCAAAAAAGCCTAAGTAATCATTTGTACTTTTTCCAGACAAAAAACCATAAACCAATGGTACAAGGACCCCTTGATATAATACATGAATTGTAAATATTTGATAGAAAATTGAAGGGCAAACTTTAAATGTGCCATCAACCAGTCAAATTGTCGATTCAGCAAGAATCTGTAACAAATGGAAGCACTTTTTAAAATAGAATATATATAAAGATTTATATAAAAAGGAGGGGGAGAGAGGGAGGAGAGAGGAAGAAGAGGAAAAAAGAGCGGGGAGAGAGAGAGTAGGTATGTGTATGATTATTGTAATATTATGTACGTTACCTTCAGCATTGTGTTTGTTGCAAGAACTATGATTCTTTTCTTGCAGAGGTTGCCACTTCCATCAAAAATAAAAAATCTTTCCCTTGAGAGATTAAGTTTCAGGTCATCAGGGAATATGAAATTGCTGGTCGTCTGTGGGACATGTCCAGTTGCCCTTTGACGAACATTTTGCATATTTCTAATGTACAAACTCTCAGATCCCATAGCTGGAGAGACATCAGCTATCGCTTCAGGGTACATCAGAAGCATCTCATTCACAACGTCCATCATTGGCAATGATAGTTGTGAGACAGCAAGTTCCTTCCCTGCTTCTTTGATTTTCTTTGCCCGTATGCTAATAAAAAACACACTGTTATCCCCCTCTCTTCACAACACCCACTTTTTACAAAAAATGTATAAATTAATATTACTTACCCATGATTATCGGGCTGATGTTGATTATGGTCTCCAAAAACGTAGGCATTACCACCAGGCTTCATAATTAATGTAACTTTGCAATTATCGGCTTTATTTTTACATGCATAGTAAACTGCACCTGAGCTTTTGTGCGAAGAACAATAATGAAGCTGATAGTCTTCTGCCACGGCAATTGGATGCTTTGCCTTAGTACTTTTAATGTACTCAATTTTCACTCTTTTCCCTTCCCCTTTTTTCTACTCCCCGACATGCTAATTATTATGACAACATTTTTAAAGAAATAGTGACTTGAAACTCTAAAATCAGAATGACATTCATTTTATTTTTTTGCTTGAGGTTTGTCATCAAATTCCCACTAAAATTATATTTGGAAAATGAAAAACAAGAAAGGACACTTGGGTCAATGTATGATAAGATTCTAAGGGGAGGGTGGAACCTTAAGGCTTTATTTTCATGGAAGGTTCAGATGACTCATAAAGAACATGGATTACTGTGGTCAGTAAGTTTAATCCGGCTTAATTTTTGTATTTTTAGTTATTTTCTATTTCTCCTCCCCAAGTGTCTACACATGAATAAATATTTAATACAGGACAAATTATTTAATGCAAAACTTAATTGTTTACGTCTTTTATCCTGTGTCTGTACTAAAAAAGTACAGATACACTTTTCTCTCATCATGCTCATGTTAAAGCTGAACCACAAATATACTATATATACTATAATTTACAGTACAGATTCCGTAACTTATAACTGGACTAAGATGCCAGGGGGCGTCTTGCTTTATCCATTTCAACACAGCAAACACTGCAGCGCCCCCAAGCATCTTAGTCCAGTTATAAATTAAAGAATCTGTACAATGCAATGCGGTGGATCAGTATGTAGTGAAGAAGACTTTTTTTATACTGTTGTCTTCAAAACATAACTATTTGTTTCTTTAAACTTTGCACCAAGTACATTACATATTCCCAGTCAATAAAAACCTTTCATTCCTTGTTTTTTTTCATTCGAAGAAAATAATTCGAACATATTGTCATTCGAACAAAATGTCATTCGAAGAAAATGTTTCGAAGATATTACGTGACACGATTTAATTCTAGACCGTTGATAGTTGTAGAATGTCTACGTTTGAAACAGACATTTAAAACGTTTGACTATAGTCTGGTCTGGTAATAT
>WJFB01002344.1:0-20094 GCA_009870185.1 Pygmarrhopalites habei
GCCAACTCTTTCATTTAAAAAAAGTTTGAAGCCCTCTGGCGGAAAAACAAAACATTATCTGCCGATAGGACCTCCCGATTCGTCATTGGGTCGGGTCAGCCAAAATTTCTAGCGTGGTCTCAGGTCGCCCCCGCTTGGACATCTGCCAATGTACCCTTGTTAGTCTTGTATTGCATTATAAAAAATTGTATAATAAGATGTTTTCATTTGTTGTCAATTGTTGTAAGTAATTGATGTGTGTATTCTAGGGGTAAATTGTTGCGTTCAGAAGGATCAAGTCTATTTACCAGGTCCAGGTTTTCGACCAAACAGTAGAAGCGACTCTATCAAATCTGTAAGCCATTTTATTTTTGGAATACGTTCCTTGAAGATGGATTGAGGCTACAAGTTTAGATAAATTTGCTAACTTAATTCCTTTACTAGAATGCTAATTTCCCAACTGAGCCTGGGTCTCCAACTAACAATGACTCTGATCCTGTCAATGCTTCCGAACCTGAACCTGAAATTCCAAAGACTTGTGAGAAACCCCAAGAACAAGAGTCAACGCCCTATGTGGCAACTCAACCAATCCCAATAATAAGGTAGGTTATATTTTCTTTCAATTAAAAAAATCTGAAACCATCTAGGTAATTAGTGAACTAAATATTTTTTTGATTGTATATTCAAGGGATTCTCCAGCACATAGACAATCACGTCATCCACATGGATCCACACAAAAAGGTCAGTTTGACATGTTGATGTAGAGAGTAGGTATTTGAGAATAACTTTGTAAAAAGTTTATGGATATAATATACTCTACTACTTTTTGTGCCTCTAAATGTAAATTTTTTCTTCACAAAATTTTGCATTAAATGTTGTTCCTATATTTATAAAGACAACATCATTCCTACTATTTCCTACATAGAGATACAATTCAAGTAAACCTTATATGGACAAGACTTGAGCTTTTTTCTTTGGTAATGTTTGTGTTGAATTAAATTTGGTTGCTTTTTATTATATTTTAAAATTATGGGATGTGCCATGCAGCGCATGATGACATCATTGCTTTGGGTGAGGATTCCAATACGTCAAACGAGTCACATGAGAAACGACCTAATGAGAAAAAAAGCAAGGACAAAGGAGGAACGGTGTCATCAACAACATCACCTTCTGATAATTCAGCGGCATGTGCACGCTCACTGTTACAACGATCTGCGTCCTCAAGTTACCCTGAGTTAGCTGGGAGTTTTGCTAGAAACACGAATGTACATGTTGCTTCTAGCAGCACAAGCACGGACGCAGTAGACAATAGTGCTAACCCAAACCCGGAACCAATGAATCGCCGACGAGCCGGCTTGTTGAGACTTTTGAGATGGGTATGTCAAATTTATATTCATTATTATTATCATGCGTATGTTATATAGGCAGAAACGACACTCTAACTCGGATGCCCCGTTTCAAGCAGTATAATCAATCATCTGCTGGTGGAACGGGACTTTTTTCAACTGCTGGTAAGTTTAAATTCAATTGAATCTATTTTCTAATATAATTGTCCATTTAAAAAAAATTTTGTTCTTCATTTTCTACAGTCATCACAGGACACACACGGAGTGACAATAACGTCAAAGCAAATCTCGACGTAGAAAGATTACCCAGTAAGATGTCACTATTTTTTCCTCTTCTAATTTTTTAAAATTCTCCATGTAGTTTCCTTTTTTCATAATATAAATGCATTGATGAATTAGTGATTGGAATGAATGTACCGGGAATGGATTCTGCTGGAAGATTTCCATCCATTCGTGAGTGTAACAACATGCTTTCACCACTATCTTCTTTAAACATAATTGATGTACACAATGTAATATCTTTGAAAGCAACTCTAGCAATATTTCAATTTTGTAGGCTCACTTGAAACTCTCCATAATGGGTTGTCATTAAAAAAACTGGACACGTTTTTGGATAAAACTTCCACAATTGTAATAATATTTACAAATTTTTTGCATTGAAATCTATGAATCACAAAGTTACCTATTTAAAGTTGAAGAATAACTATACATTACATGTATCATGCACGTAATAATAGTATTACGCAATACTACCTATGCAAAAATCGAATGTAGGAACAATTGGCAGACATTTCTTTTAAAAAAATTAAGACTAAGGAGTTATATGATTTAAAGACTGTCCGGACCTTGGAAACATCGACCAGAACTGATTCAAAGAGGAAAAGTGAGCAGATTGAACCTGGTGGTAGAGCAATCGCATCCGGTAACCAATATATTTTGTAACTTTTTCAATCAAACACTTACGATTTCTTCTAATTCTCATGGTGAGTTTCACTTATTTAGATGTTTTAAGCAACACCAGTGAGGACGAAAGAAGATCAACTCCACCACTAGAAGTTTTTGCCTCAAAACCTACAAATTTTTCACCAACTTCCAGCAGTAAGTTTGAATCCTAATTGTCTACTACATTTGATATATACTTAAACAATAGACCTGGTTAATTTAATAACTGAAAACTTTTTGAAACAAAACGCATAGGCTTTGGCTGCAGTGGGCCACCATCCTATGTCTCGTCTGGTCAGACGTCGCCGTTAAATCCATTAATCCCTGAATTACCAAGAAACATACCTAATACTACTACTACTTCCGCCGCATCTGCATTTATTTCAACACCGACTCCACCAGTTACAGAGCTTTATACGACTGACAATTCTAATACACAGTCTAGGAAAGGTTCAAGTTTTGAAGATGATTGATCAAGAGTCTTGATTCAAGACCTTTTGCTCAGTTGAAATTTGTCAAATTTTGGTCCTTTTTGTACACAAAGGATTGGAAAATATTTTCTACCTACTAGTCACACAATTGTAACTGATTCTTAGTACTTTTTAATTTCTTGTTGTCTAAACTTATTTGTTACACTCAGTGTCAGTCTATTTCCTGAAAGACCCTGAGACATATAGAGCTTGTAACTTAATTTTTTGTTTCTAGTCTACTCACACTGCATCATCAATCACATCAAAATTTATTATTTGAGTATTAATTTAATTACAACGTATCACAAGGGGAAAGATGGACTATACTAGGAGACAGTTTTTTATAAGACAATGTCCAGCACTTTTTCGGTTTTCCATATAATTTTTCAAAAAAAATCAGTCCCTCTGTTCGAAGTATTATATTTATACATTTGAAAAATTCGGGAATCCAGCTGACATCACAATAGCAAGTCATTTTGGCTGGTCTACCAGAATTATAGACTCGATAGTTATTAATAGTTCTCTCCTTCGTATAATGTAGTCAACTATTTATCAACATATTTGTGTTTGAGAATTAGCTGTATGACTTGTAATAAGTACTTATTTACGAGCTGTCATTGCACCAAGTGTACTACGATTGAAGAATCTTAAATTAACTAAATTAGGAGGGGAAAGATCTACTACATATATGTACATATAGTACTTTTGTTTTCTATATATATTTTTGCCAGAAAGTGTTATAGAGTAGGTTTGTGGAGGTCGTGGAGGAGTATAGATATGATTCTAAACTCTAGCCTTTTGATGACATTAGATGAAACAAATATTATAAAGTTGTATGAAGTATTAAAGTCTCCTGCAAGCATTTACGAATGTGTAATTAGATTAAATACTTAGGTAAAGAAGAATGTATAAGAAGGAGTCACCACTTGAGTGTTTCGTACTTTTAGTTTGAGGTCATATAATACATATTAAATAACCTTTGTTTATTAGAGTATATTTTGTGTCTAGACTCTAGATTTCGAAAAAGAGTATTTTAGAAAGACATAAATATATTATTATAAATAGATAACATTCGAAGGCGCATCGAAAATCAAAATAGTACTTAAGGCTACATTTAAAACGTAGAAACATATTGTCACTACTAAGGACCACTGC
This sequence comes from Pygmarrhopalites habei, assembly GCA_009870185.1. NCBI lineage: Eukaryota > Metazoa > Arthropoda > Collembola > Symphypleona > Arrhopalitidae > Pygmarrhopalites > Pygmarrhopalites habei. The sequence continues at coordinate 3,893 of WJFB01002344.1, forward strand.
GGTACACTACATTTTAAATGAAAAATCGTCATTATTGATCTGCTTTCTGATTGTAGAATGGATAAGGAATGAAAGTACAATTGTGTACGACGAGTTGTGATATCGAATCATATTTGTATGAAAACTTGCGAATTGTTGTAACGAGTTTTGCAATATTTTGCAATTATACTTCAAAATCAAGCCTAGAATAAAATTGAGAGACTTTGAAGCAAGTTTAAACTTTCATGGCACTTTTCTCTAAAACATGACTAATCTAAAAACTTAGTATTTCGAGATGACTACTTGTTCAGTTCGTGTGCGTTGTTGCAGAGAAAATTGGTAGACAGTATATTTTTTTCTATCTACTAATTACAATCTACCTGAAATAATTATTAACAATTTCCCTTTACAAAACAAATCCTTATTCAGTCATAAAGGACAGTAAAATATGACGAGAAAAGTTCTTCACCTTCGTTGATATCCCTGACAGCAACAAGGGGAATTAGTTTAAGGCCTTCATTATTGTGTTTAGGATTGTACCAAACCTGTATCACATACAATTATCAAGTCATTTATTTATTTCCTATTGATGATTCATCACTATTAAAGAAGAAATGAGTAAAGCAACTCCTCACATTCGGTAAAAATCTCCACAAATTATATGGAATTGTGTCCAACATCTGACACTCTTGATAGACAACATTGTGAGGCTGATGTCGACTCTCATTGTTAACATATTGTCCAATGTTGAGAGGACTCAGGGGAAATTGTGTCAGCCAAGACATGTCACAACAAGGAGTGTCCAGTAGGAACTGATCTCGATATCCACATCCTTTGTATATTGACTTTGAAAGTCTTTTGTCATTTCCCTGCAAAATAAATAAATGCAAATTTGAATATTCTTTGAATTTACATGTGAGTGTAAGTTTAAAATGAAGTATTAACTTACATCAATCAGTAATCCATTTTTACAACGAAATATAAATTGATTGAAAATTGAAGCAAAAAATAAAGGTTCTGATGGCAAATAAATAGTACCGGGATAGAGAGCTATAAGAATAGATTTCCAAAAAATATAGAATACTGAATGTCGTGTAAAATTCGAATAACAGTAGAAAAGCATACGTTCTCACCAACAACAGAACCGGTTTTTACAGTTCCTCGTTGTACAAATACTCCAGATCCCGAAACCTTTGACCTCTGTCTTTCAACATTAAATCCCAATAGCCTGTACATGTGGTCAGCATTTCTTAAATGAGCTTCCCTTCTCTCCTTCGCACTGCATCTTTTAACAGTGGTAAAAAAGAGGTTAATGTAAACTTGTGTCAAATTTATTTAATTGTAAATTTGTTACCTTATACTCACATATTCGAATTCGGAAAATAATTTATTCAAAAACGAACTTAATTCACTATCGGTTATAAGTGAGGAATCCCCTTTTATTCGATGAACACAAATACTCATTGTTTTTTCAGGCTCCGACGTGACAGTCTTCATTTTGTTGTCCTTCATGTGAAGGGAGAGCCACGGAACGAACCGGAATTTGTAGTTATCCCAAAATTTGACAAAATTCTTTATTTTGTCAATCATTTAGAGAGAATACCAAAAGAATTCTAAAAAAAAATTTTCGAAGATTTGAAAATCATTTTCGTTCCATTCCATTGAGTGATAAAATTTTCCTCAATGACTAAATAATTTATTTTGTTCGGGACGGACTGTGACAGACACCAATTCACTAATGATAGTTAAATACCTTTCAAAGTGTGTTTGTGACCGATGATTGCCTCAGGAAGTGACACGCAAAATGTTCTTGCCGAGAGGAACATTGTCAACTTGGACAACGAGGGTGGTCAACAACAAAAACAACTTTTACTGTCAAGGACGAAAAATCCTGATTAAAACATTTTCTCACCATAATTCTGCTGTCATCTCCACTTCTGGGACATATTCCGGTCTCACAAGACCATGGAGGCCGTCAGTAACATTGACCAACGCATATTCTTCCTCTTCTAACCTGAAGAAAGACCATTTGAGTCAAAATAGTGATGGCAGTGAAGAGGATCAAAATTTCAGAGTCCTTGCAACTGACAATGTCAAGTTATTTACAAATTTATGGAAATACGTTGCCATTGCTGGATTTATTGCAAGTGTGTATGAATGGAAATCGTAAGTCTACATTATATTCACAACGACCTGAGTAATTTGTTAAACAACATCATGGATGTTAACATTTTTTGTATACAACTTTTACAGATTTCGTGACTTATTATTATCTCTAACTCCCTTCCATGTACTGTCAGTACAAGCAGCAGAAGTGTCAAAAGAAGCTAAGGACAAAGTATCTGTGAATGGGAAAGAGGATGTGGAAGATTCTACTCCTACAAAGGGAAAGTCTCCAAAAATTGGATTTCGTGACCGAAAAGTAAAATTTGAATCATACTTTTTCCAAGACATTGTCATTTGTTGTTTGTTGCTATTCATGCGTCATTGTTTGTTTCAGATCATTGAATATGAGAACCGAATACGGCAGTACTCTACTCCAGAAAAAACTTTTCGTTATTTTGCCACCTTACAAGTTGTTCATCCAAACATGGTACGTGTGTAACACATTTAAATGATAATTTAATTCAAACATCTACGTAAACTTACAATCAAATAATTGGGTAATATGAAACAATTAGGAAAACGAGGTTTTCATGACTCCTGATGACTTCCTTCGTTCTATTACTCCTGGAATTAAGCAACCAGATGGTAAATTCAATTTTGTTAAAATAAGAATCTCTAAAGTTTACATGTTTTCTTTTGACATCAGTACTTACTACACTTTTCTATTTCTCAAAAAAATAGGTCTTGGTTTGGATCAGTTCAAGCGTTACGACCCAAAAGTAAGTTTTGAACTCCGTAAACAATTTACTATCATTGTGACGTTTGACTTAAATGTTCGTCGTTCGTTCTGGTGTCGTATGCTATCTATAATTATTGTCGTCGTTGATGTTTAAAGGTGGTATTGTCAGAAATGTGTCTAACAACTACTTAATGTCTCATTATTACTAAACATTAATAATTCATGAAGACAGTGCAGACATCGTTTGTACGATAACTTATATTATTGTGTATAATCAATATACAAATATTCTAGTTTCTCTCTCTTAAGAATCAACATGGTGCATCAGCGACTGAGAGTATTCCATTTTAGTAAAGAACATTCAACAAATTTAATCTCTTTTATGATATGGATGGGAATAAATTCCAAGAGTAATGTGACACGCAATGAATATTGTGGTTTGTAGAAAAATAACATTAGTAATGTCACAAAACATAAAATACTGTACAACTACTACTAACCCTTCAAAGCTTGAGTGGCGATCAAGAGTTTGTTCAGTATGATTCATGTAATTTTTTCAAAATTTTGGCTTTTCCAAACTATTCTAAGTAATTATACCTCCTCAGACCTTTTAACGCATTCATGTTCCGTTTGTCCGTCTTTTCGTCTTTCATGTTTCACAATATGAGCATGGACATGTTTATCGTTTCCATTGAATGAATATCTCGTTGTGATTCTCTGTCCTTTGCTGATTTGATTAATATACTTGTATACGGAGGCTTTTCTCATCTTAAACGTTGTTTATACACAAGCTGTTGAACATGCTGCTTCCATTTTTCAGATGTTATTACAATGAATTCCTATTGTATTATGGATAGCGTAAGACACCAGCACCGAATGTAGTTTATGAACAACTACGTGAGTAATATTAATTAATAATGGTGACATTCAGAGCCTACTAAACTAATGCAAAAAAATAATATGACCTCTTATTTCTCACAATAACTCTCTCTCTCTGTCTACCTCTATACTATCCGCATTTGATCATCTTGGTCAATCTTGTCTGTCTGTCAGACATATGGGGAGGTAATCTCTCTCTCTATCTTTCTGTCTCTCTCTCTCTCTCTCTCTTGGAAATCTATTTACTTACTTTTTATAATTTCATTCTGCACTTCACTTTCTCACTTCACTTTCTCAACGCACCACCTTTGTAGTAAATGCACTGGACTAATAATCCGCCACAATTTTTTTGACACTTTACTATTTATTTCTTCTTCTCTTCATCGCAAATATTTTCTGCATTATCAAATGTTTTCCTGCTGGATTTCACAACTTCATATTTATATATGTACACACACTCCTCGCATTCTTTGTTGCTCTTCTTCCAAATGGTATATTTGTTTATGACTCAATTATGACAAAATTTACAATATAATATAACCACTTAATGTTGTGAGGTTTGCAGTCAAAGCATGCTTCAATCATAAACCTATAATTTATTTATATAACAATTGATCAATACATTTGTAGTCACTTTTAAAATATTCACCGAATGATATATACCCACGACTAATCTGTAGTTTACTTTGATTATTACAGTTTAACACATTTTTTGAGGGTACACCACACGTAACATCCTTTGTAATATCCTGTTGTCGTTTACGTTCAAGATATTTAGACTGTTGAAATATTATTATTATTAAGAAGAATGTGTAAAAAAGTACTGTACTTGCAATCTAACAAATTTTACGTAGGATTATTATTATTTTGAAGATCATGAACCATGATTCAATCTTCAGTAATTCGTAATTTAAATTAGCCACATGTAGATTCGACTTACAAGTAATTTGTTTGCAGCATGATCATAATTTTGAATGTAATTTTGGATGAACATCAAAGCAAAACAAACATTTTTTTGGATAAATAGAATGTATTTTAGGTTTTACTTCACTCAATAATGTACATAATTCATTGAAAAAAATTGCAAGTTTATTCTCAGTTACTCGTTAATTAGAATAACAAAATAATTCATTTAACCTTTCCCTTCATAGCTTGCTGGAAAATTGGAACTGGAACTACATCCGGATAGCATTTTTTATAAATTGGGAAGTGCTGGCCTCATCTCTTTGTAAGTTCCTTTTACATTTGAATGGCCTAAGTTTTTAGTAAATAATGTGGAAAAATAATGACATGAAATGTACTTCTTTTTGTGCAATTCTAGCTCAGACTACATTTTTCTCCTCACTGTTTTATCCAGTACGAATACAATAATTATTAGTCAATTCTCTATCCATTTGTGTTACACTGAAAGATGCTGTATAGAATTATGTTTCAAATTTGTGTTTCTTTGTATTACAGCTTCAAGGAGACACTTCGGTAAAGTAAACTGATGTCTTATGTTAAAAAAAGTAAAACATGAATAATACACATATTTACACTTTGTTTCTCCTTTATTAGAGATTGCCTTTAGAATGTTTGATTTGAACGGTGATGGGGATGTGGATTATGAAGAATTTGAAAAAGTAACTCAATTGATTCGTCAGCGTGTCAGCATTGGGTCGAGACATCGTGATCATTCCGTAGCAGGAAATACATTCAGAGTGAGTTACAGTCAAAGATTCCATTTGCGCCTAAAAAAGAGTAATTTGATTTAAAGTGTGAATGCACATTTAACATGACATTTTCTTGTTTAAATTTTAGGGCATGAATTCCGCATTAAGCTGCTACTTCTTTGGATCTGGAAGAAAAGAAAAATTAACAATCGAAAAATTCCTAGAGTTTCAACAACATTTACAGACAGAAATTCTCAATCTGGAATTTCGGCGAAAAGGGCCTAATGAAAATAATAGAATTAGTGAAAGTGACTTTGCTGAGCTTCTCCTGGCGTATGCTGGATATCCCTCGAAGAGAAAAGCCCGTATGTTGAAAAGAGTTAAAAAGAAGTAAGATATTGAAATGAAGTTTATCAAATTATAAGTTCACTGACACTTGATTCATAATAATTTGCATTTCAATAAGCGAAAGCTGGACTTTGTAGGTGAAAGTTTGACCAGTTAATTACTAATTACATTGATACTTTTAGGTGTAAAGAATCCGAATACGCCAAGGGAATTTCGCTAGACGATTACCTTCAATTTTTCCACCTTCTAAGCAGTATTAATGATGTGGATGTTGCTCTGACATTTTATCATATTGCTGGTGCTGCTATTGATCAAGGTACATTCTGTATATTTTGGTTGGTTAATTAAAACAGTTTCTATCCCTAACTTAAACAAGGATTGATTTTATTTTTTTCTGAAATTGTAGTGACGTTGAAGCATGTCGCTAGGACAGTGGCTCATGTAGAATTGTCAGACCATGTGATTGATGCTGTTTTTACACTCTTTGATGAAAACCGTGAGAATTCTGAATTTGTAAAAATATTGTGGTGACAAAAAAAGAATCAGAGAGTTTAATTTAAATATACGGGATTTTCCAGAGGATGGACAACTAAGTAACCGAGAGTTTGTCGCTGTAATGAAGAATCGTCTCATGAGGGGGCTAGAAAAGCCAAAAGATACTGGATTTTTCAAACTTCTCCGATCCTTGACACGCTGTGCTAAGGAATCCATCCCGAATATGTAAATTATGTAGCGGGATTTTTCTGGTCATTATTGTAATATCAAGAGTTCTTGAAAACAAGGTGCTTCAGTACTTTTACTCTATCTCATATTCCTACTATACAACTACTATACTTCCTAACAAGAACGAAACAAACTGCACGACATGTCGTCTAAGCTTATTATTTGTGCAAAATTTTAATATGTCTTCTTCGCCTCCACACGATTATTTCAATTTTTATTTATTATTTAAGTACTTACGATCGATTCTAGTCTTATCATTCAATTCCAGTATTAATTATTTTTTGTGTGTTGTCACAAATTGATTTCACAAAATATTACTGCATATTTGAATATATATTGAGTATATATGAGATTCAGAGATATGCAATACATTATATACCTGTGTTACATATTTAACTAAATATAATTGTCAACACGCCTACTTGAGTTATACGTATGATAATGTTCTCTTGTTACTATTTTGTCGGAAATAAAATATAAACATGCATCTCCTTGAATTTTGAAGTTGGTAGTATCAATATGCTTCATTCATGTTATAAACTTCATAACGACTAGACTTGGTCAAAAACGTGGAGAGGTATTTGCTGGAGAAAGATTGTCATGTAATAACAGTTTATTTGACTTCATGAATAAATAGACGTACGAAAAATAAATTTAGCAACATATATTATATAAATAACAAGCTGCACTATAATAACACATTCAAATTAATATCAAGATATGTATTTACTTATTTAAATAACGACATTTCGGTATCAATTGACCCCACTCCAATATAATTGTTGCTAAAGTCAAGAAAGAATAATATAAATATTACTGTAAGTACGACAGAAACAAAAAAGGCAGGGTGAGTTTTATTGTAAAAACTACGGCCATTCTGTTTTGCAAGTTATCCTGAGTTCTAATTAGAGTAGTATTAGAATTAATAATATTTGTAATACATTGATATTTACAAATGTTTATCTCTTAGAATTCGTATTTACAATTTCAAGATATATCCACATGAATACTTATTCTTACATAAATGTAAGTTACATGATCATTTTATAAACTTCCGAGTGTATACGTAAATAAACATGACATAGTTTTAACCAGTATGTTCACACACACAAACACTCACACATACAGACAAGAGAGTACACCTTAATATGAATCTACACAACATACTGGACTCCACATAATTTATAAAATGTCAACAATGTGACTTGAATTTGTAAGGAAACAAAAAGAGTATACATTGTTATGTGATACCTCCACACAATCTACAAAAAAAGAATCACAGTTGTTATAAAATTTACGTCAGCAATTGTAACGAGATACTTTGTTGTTGATTTTGGGCTTCATTTGATGTCAAAATCGATCCATAGACTCTCCTACATTTTCTTGTCGACTGCTATTGTTATTTTCCAACTTATTACGGTCAGCCTTGACCATATATATGAAGTACGTCACAATTTCTTTTTCGGCGACTGGAATTGTTTTGAAATGACGCATCAAAACCTGGAAAATGTCCAACCCAATAAAATGTGTTATTGGTTCATAGATATTTACTAGAAACTTTTTCTTGTCGTATATATTTTATGATTACTTACGTCACTTAATTGCGCTTTGTTGAGCCCAGGACGAGTTGGGATTTTGAAATGCTTTTTGTATCTCCTTAATGTATTAACTGGAAATCAAAATTAATTAAGCATATTATGATCAAATAGATAAATTTCAACTTGTCATGAAAATATTTTAGCTTTGTTTACTACTACTAACCTTGAAGCTGGTAGAGGTCAACTTCTGGAACGTCATCACCCTCGTTCATGTCATCCTCGGAATCTCGTTTCTTTAGAGTTTGAATTACATTAAGTATTTAAGAAAATGTATGCAGCATACATAGAAAGTTGAATGTATAAATGTGGGTTAGCTAAAGCTAATTAATCTTTTTTTAACTAGTTTATTACTTACTCGAAGTCGAGCATTCTGAATAATCATTTTGTGATAGTCACAAATGTATATATGTTGGGCCTAAAAATAATCAACAAAAATAGATAAATTCCAATATGGAGTTTTGAAAACCATTTTCCATAAGTATATCAAAGTGAGTACAACTTACAAGGCTGTCAATTTCCAGTCTCAAACGCTTGTAGTATACTGTTTTTTGAATTCTCTTGCTATAGCTTGCATTTCCAGAAGTTCTGTGACATCGTCTACCGTCATCCACCAAGCAACAGGTTTGACCTCTAGCATTAGACTGATTTCCGTAGCTAGATGATATTCCTGACTGGCTGACACCACTACCCGAATTGGGCGGAGCAGAATTCACAAGATTATTATTATTGTATCCATGATGAGGCTTTCCATTCGAGAAATCGTCAAAATCGTCCTCACTCTGATAACTTCCTCCTCCTAGGCCGTTCATGTTGTCGTCCTCGTTTATTTAAACCTATTACACAAATGAAGTCGTAGTGAATCACTGTAGTTGTTTATAAGGACAGTTGAAACTATGTACTTAGAAATGTCAACAAGAAAGTTCAAGTAAAAACTTGGTCAGCAAAGTCAGATCTTGGTTTTTAACTTTGAACCAACGACACAGTAATTCTGGGGTCCTTTTTCTTCGTCACTTTCAGTAAACCAGAGGTTTTGAAAGTCTTTATCCCATTTCCAAAATATTGAGAGAAAATGTTTTGGCTTTTTTCCGTCATTCAACTTTCTTCCATAGAGATTCAATGGGGCGGGATGAGAGGTTCATTGAAAGCTACTTTCTGACTTTTACTATTTTAAATGACAATTACGATACTTGCTTGGACAAAGCCAATTTAATAATATATGCATTATTAAGAATGAACGAATCATTTTTTTAAACTTGATCCAACAATAACAAATACATCCTCTTAGGGCCTAAGTAAATACAATGTAGGATCAAAAGGATAAAGACTTAGTTTGTTGGAAAATATGCAGAGATATTAATAATCTTACATATTATATCAATATGTATGACGAATCATTACAATTATCATGTGGCAAAAATATTTATTAAATAACTATTAGTACATACATGTACTACAAAGTACATATTGTATTTTAAATTCGGATGAAAAGAGTTAGAAAAGAGTGAATAGAGGATTCAGAATTAAATTACCTACTATGTACAAGTTAATTAAACTACAGAAGTTCAGGGTTTTAAATTACGATGACTCTTTGTTCTGTCCAATTCCACAACTCTAGATCTTGCATGTTCCGACCTATGCCAGGCCATCTGAAGAACTTTTTGTGACGCGTAGCTAGATCCTTCATGAGCTTGACCTGCAGAATCCAAGTTCAAACATTTAATATGTGATATACACAAAAGTATAATCCTCCCACGACTCCCTTACATGAAATGAGAAGTATCAAATTCATTGCATAATAATAAATTGTCAATTCATAATTGCTATTTACCTGTTGAGACTTGAGTTAAATAATTGATATGCTTCCCCAATTCAAGTTCTACATGATTCAGAGTTTTGAGAAAATTGGAGGTGTGATTATCAATTTGCTTTATGACTGGTTTCTCTTTACTTAGCTCTGCCAAGGCTTGACCTGGGTACACAGAAAGAGAAAAGTTTTATATAAAAATTTATAAGTTATAAAAAGCGTTGTCAACAAAGTTGAAAAATTAATCATTTTATTGTACTCACCAGCACTTTGAAGGACACTCAAAATGTCTTTCTCCACTCCGTCAAGGGCCTGTAACCTTTCCATAGGAGCACTCATTGTTGAGGATCGAGTATTTTCAGGCAGAGATGAGGTCAATACAAGTCCAGTTGACAACTTGAAGTTGTCAAAAAAAAATTTTTTGAAGTTGAACTTATCCTTCCCTCAGAGTGGATAGTTATCGAAGTGTCCACTACAAGTACAGCGCCTCAAGAATCCACAGCGTGGTCGATTTCTTGTGACTTTCTGGCCGTATTTTACACAAAATTAAGGTGAGTAAATTATAAATTTGGTCATTTTATGTGTGGGTCACCTTGTCCTGGCATGTGTGTGCATTGTTGTTATTGTTTTTACAGATGGCTAAGCAGAAGGGCGAGAAGAAGAAGTCTGCCATAAATGAAGTCCTCAGCCGGGTATACACCATCAACCTTCATAAGCGGCTTCATGGAGTTCGGTTCAAGGGACGTGCACCTCGGGCCATCACCGAAATCAGGAAATTTGCCATGCAGCAAATGGGGACTCCAGATGTTAGAATTGACGAGTCTGTAAATAAAAAAGTTTGGTCGAAGGGTGTCCGGTGAGTTTTTAAAAATTCATTGTCTTACACACATTCCATTTTGACTGATTTTGAATAAACCAAGAACACATAATTTTTTGTTGTGTGAAATGTAAAAGTATTTTAATAAGTGGAGTGTGTAATAATAATGATTTTTATTCATTTCGTTCTCCACAGTAATGTTCCCTTCCGGCTGAGGATCAAGTTGGAGAGAAGGAGAAACGACGATGAGGATTCAGTCCATAAGTTATACACCATCGTAACCTATGTCCACGTAGAGAAATATAAAGGACTCATCACACTTAATGCTGAATCATAAAATGGAAAGTGTGTTTCAGACTTTAATATTCGTTAATAAAGGTTTCATTTAAAGAAAGGTACCTTTACATTTTTCTTATTCTTTGTCACACAATTTGCATTTATTTAGTACTGTATCAATCAATTGCTTTCATCTTGACATTTTAAAATGTTATTGTATTTGTTCCTCTTATAGGTAAGGCATATGAATTTTTGTATGCATATGAATACATGATGAATTGACATGTATTTTTCGTAACATAACCTAGTTGTTCATTATACTCGGTCTCGTTTAATTTAAAAGTTTTAAATCGAGTCAGTTTGGTTGTCACACTATCTCATTTTTTGCTAGACTACATCATGGATTTAGGATCAGTGTGTATGTGCGTGTGGGCAATGGAATATTTAACTCTTTTGTCAGCATAGGTTATATTTAAGTTAAAAGTCAGGATTTTTGTATACACATTGTCCAGCAATCCATGTCGAGATTACACTTAGATCATTACTTTGAAGCATCGTAAAGTCAGCATCAGTGTCATATTCCAATGTTCCCTTCCGGTTCTCAATCTTCATTAGTTTAGCAGGGTGAAGTGTTGCTGCTTCCAGAGCTTCAACGAGGGTACAATCTATCATAGGAATAAGGATGATTTTAAATAACTGAATCAAAGGGATCTTCCCTTGTGTTTATGATTAAGGTATATTTAAGCAAGTACCAGTAGTTTTCCAAAAGTAATGAATACAAGAGGTCATTGTGGCCACACTTCCTGCCAATGTATTTGTTCCCTGTAGTAGAGCTTTCGTTCCTAACACTTCAATTGCCTGCTGACCTATATGGTGTATCCCTTCATTGAGACCCAAGGCAGAACAAGCATCAGTAACTAGCACGATTCCTATAAATTTACAAACATTGGAATTATTAATTTCATTGTTGAAAACGGGGGTATTTGATCCAAAATACAATACATGATATTCATTTATTTTACCTTTGGGATAAGCTCTGTATGCTATTCTTGTTGTTGAAGGGTGAGTATGGTTGCCGTCTGCAATGATTCCATAGTATATTGTTTTTCCTTCTGGAATTTGATCAGATGCAAGAAGCCCCACAAGTCCTGGATCACGATGATGAAACTAGAATTGAATAATGATGAGAAATGAAAATTCAGTATATTTATTTAGTGTAAATACAAAATGGTAAAAATGTCAACTGAATCCATTCTTATTCTTACTGGAAGCATTGCATTGAAAAGATGTGTTATAAAGGATGCTCCGTTTTTGACAGCCAGCTCTCCTTCAGCTATACTAGCCATGGAATGTCCTTAAAACATATTTTGAAAATACATATAATTCCATTTTTTGCCATATTTAATTTCAAGTAAATACATGTTATAAAAGGATGGGAAGTTTTCAAAAACTTTCATTACCGACGGACACGACAATTCCTCTGTCAGACAACTCTTTGCACACACTAATGGCATTCTCGAGCTCTGGAGCAAGTGTAATTACAGCAATCGCGTCGAGATGTTTGTAAACTTGTACAAGTGACTCCATGCCCTTGACCATTTTAAATAGATGATAAAATTAATTCTGTGTCCAAATCTTACTTATAATTGACCCTGACAGTGACAAGCACACACACATTAGTATAGTATGTACTACATACTATGTAGTATGAGGAAGAGAGTCTTACATTTCGAAGACTATTCATTGCAGTAAGAGCATGAGCTCCTTTTTTGTCAGGACTGATGAAGGGCCCTTCAACATGAGCACCAAGAACTTCCGCTCCATGATGTCCTCCAGGTTTGTGTTTCAGATATGGAAGGACCTAAAAATGAAACAATATTTTATTTTAGTTACACTACTTAGTTCCTAACAAGCTTTAAGAACTGGAGACTCACTTTATGATAGACGTTGGGAAGAGAAGACACGAGTGTTGGACAGAATGATGTGACTCCATGGCACAAAATTCCCTTAGCTACCTTCTCGATCCCCTCTTGGATAGTGTCAATGTCATAGGAAAAATCCACACCAAAACCACCTAACCACGTAGAAATATAATAATCGATAAGAATTTTATTGATTCATTAGTACATATTGCACTCTAATAAAATTGTTGCACACACAGGTATTGTGTGTGTTTTAGCATTGAAATTGCATCAGTAACAAAACGTTCTTAGTTGTCAAACTCTCTATGTTTACTTTGTATCTTTTTTTAGTGGTATTGAACAATGGGAGTCTTGTTTACCATTTAGTTGAACGTCAATGAATCCAGGTGAGATGATTGCACCTCCACAGTCTATCACTTTGTGTGGTAGAATCTTTTGTTTATAGAATACGTCCTCTGGATTTATTATTTTCCCATCCCTCACCCACAGGTCATCTGGGTAAAGTTGATGATTTCGTAGCAGAGTACAATTACTAAATTTCACGATTTTCCCCGTTTCAGAATCACAGCTGCCGCCCGTATTCATGACTCGTGTCAATTCGGAGCAAAGGGGTCTATATTTATTTAGAGATTCGACTAAGGGTTAAGCTGTGTGCTTTCTCTCCCTCACAGACACACTATCTTTGTGCTTAGCACTTTTGATTTTTAATGGGAGTGCTGTTCAAGAATCAAAACTAGTCTGTCTGTATTGTAATGATTCAAGAAGAGTGAGAGAGACTTATCTTGTGTGTGTGTGTTTGTGTTACAAATTAATATTAATATTGAATATTAATATTAAATAAAGGGCAGGGGATGAGACTACTACTGTATTGTACTACTGGCCTAGTGATAATCATTATGTAAATCCAAATCCATATTGTATGTATATAGTCTGGATGAAAAGGTTTTGAATAGTCACGGATCGTACTTAAGTTAAGTTACGGTCTTTGAGAGTGTGGAGCATAGTTAAACAACAGCTTGTGAGCATTTAGAGGAGAAAAAACATGACGTGAAGATTATCAGAGCAAACAGATATGGATAATAATAATGTATGATGTTTCACACACGCTGCCCAATACTTACACTAAAACTATGTACTGAGGAAAGCTGTTTAATACCATGTGTGTACGATGACTTGTGATAGTATGCAGTAAGTACAAGTGTCATTAATGATGACTACTTTATTTCTCTCCTGTCTTGTCTCACACCACCATTTGTCAATAAATTTGCTGTGTGCATAAAAAACTGCTGTACTCTTGAATCAGTCTGCAATGTATCCACGAATAGTTTAAATACAACATACATGTATGTTTAATGTGTGTAGTAGTAGTGCAAAGGTTTTAATGACAGTTTCAAATGTCAATCATGAGAAAGAGTGGTGCTGAGCTTGGTGTCATTATTTAAGAAAAGAACATTTTTATTTGTTTCATTCTCTCTTTAGTTATCACCTACTATGCTATGTAATTCTTATAATAAACTTGTTCAGAATATAATTTTTGTAGAATGAACGTACATTTGTGTGTACTTTAATTAAATTATTAGTGAAAACATCATTTCATTTTTTGGGGAAATTTTTGTTTGCAGTCGATCCAGACTACAAAAGTCTATAATATATATATCATATATGTGAATAATGCTATACTATTATTTATCCTGTCCACAAAAGAGAAAAAAAAAGTTCATGCACTTGTGTGTGTGTGAAGTTAAATAATAATAAACTTGTAGTTTTAGGTCCTATCATCAGCCTACTAGTATTTAAAATAATAACAACACATTACTTGTGTAATACCTACACATACCTTGCATGGAGTGAATGATGCACACACACATACACTCATTTAAAGACAAAAGAAGAAAATTGAAGCAGTAGAGTCACAACAACATCAAACTTAAATATTTCTAAACAATACGTTCTCCTTATAATAATAACTAATATATATAATATATCATCTTTTTATATAGGTGTAGACACTCCAGTTGTACGACAATCAAAAAGACGAGGGTCACTTTTTTCTGAGAAAAGTATGTTCCTCCATACTTGTGTGTATGTAGTAACCTATAACATTATATTATTATGAATATATATAATATGTACTCGGAATCGATGAATGAAGAAAAATATGTTGTCCCGCTTTCTACTCGTCTTCATCATCATCATCGTCGTCTCCTTCTTCTTCCTCGTCATCTTGTTGAGGAGCTTCAACTTTTCCTTTGTTTTTGTAGGCTGTCATTTCCTATCATTCAACACAAATGTCACATTTTAAAAAATTATTCGATGTTTTTTACAATTAGGTATATTTCACAACAGGTGATTTTATAAAGTCTTGTTACCTTCTCATATCTTGCTTTATCTCTTTGAGCCATGGCCTCATATTTCTTTTTGACTTCTGGATCTGCCTCGGCCCACAGACGTCCTAATTCTTTTGCGATTTCACCGACACCATAGTCTGGATTCATTCCTTTCACTTTGGGTCTTTCATCGCTGGAAAACAAAATTTCCCATTTTAACAAATAATAAATACAAATAGTTACCTAATAGTTTAAATCTTAGGAGTAAAGAACTTGTGATACTCACTTGCAGAACCAGAAGAATGCTAAAAAATAAACAAAAGAAACAAAATTATTACTAAACTGTAAAAGTTGTGTTTTGATAAGAAATTTGATTTTCTGCTGAAATGTAATATTTTTAAAAACTCTTCTAAACTTTGAATATAAATAATTGTTCTAACCAGAAAGACTTCGTTTGGGAGCATTAGGATCTTTAGTGTGACGACGCTTTTTACGACCTCCCTTTTCACCCTTTGGTGGGACATAATCTTGCATTTCTAGTTCGTATCTCTTCTTATCTCGGTCAGCCTGAAATTCAATTTTCAAAAAAATGTATTCCTCGTCTAGTTATTTGTTGTCAATTACAGAGTAGTTTATTAAAGCAATGTCAAAACACTTTGTTATTTAAAAATTATCCTCACCATTTCTTGAAAGCGTTTCTTCTCCTTGTCCGACATTGTCTATAACAACAACAACAACAACGATCAGTAAACAATATGCGTCAATTGAATTGACTCAATTCCTTTTTAATACATTAGGCAATTCAAAAAAAGTGTTATCACCTTCCATCGTTCAGCACACTTCCTTGAAAATTCAGAGAATACAACACTTTCATCTGGATGTTTTTTCTTGTGTTCCTCTCGACAAGTCTGGACGAAGAATGCATACGCCGTCATGCGACCCCTCGGCTTCGAGTCGTTCTTGGCTCTCGGCATTGTTCAACAATCCAATTATATAATAATTTTTCTTCAAAAACAGACAAAAAAAGGTTTA
>WJFB01002345.1:0-20057 GCA_009870185.1 Pygmarrhopalites habei
CAAACTCCTTGCCCTCTTCCTCAACCCTCCACACCCAAGTCAAACATCACAGCCCACGTTGTCCCATCATGACCCCTCATCCCTCCGAAGTCCCACACTTCCCCCACTCACACACACACATATGTTGAATTGAAATGGTGTTACAACTTGTTCTGCCTTTAGGTTGGCAGCAATTCAATGAGCAAGTTGCGTCATAACTGGAGTTTTATCGCTAAACGTATTAAAAGAGATGCAGTTTCTTTAGAATTCCAAACGTTGAATTGAGAGAGACGCTGACCGTCCAAGTTTCACTGCTGCCTACTGAATATGCACAATTACATTTTAAAACTATCGTTTGTATTTTAGGTTGTATATGCAGTATAATAAGTATCGTTTCTAAGTTAGTAGTAAGCTTCATTTTTGTACATATAGTACACCTACCAACCTATAGATTGATCGAAATACGGATGTTATAATATTGAATATGAGGATTGTCGTAGGTCGTATTTTGTTCTAATTTACACATTTCACTGTATGCATCTTCATGTATTCGGTTTTACAATTATTTTAGAGTGAGTCGCTTTGATCGAAATTACATAGAAATAATTGCAATTGGAAAATCTAAAGTATTGAATTTTTTCTGATGGTCAAATGATTTATTGAAAAAGTTGTATTGCTTCATTTCCGTCCGTTTCTCAATTCTACATTTTGAAATCCTTGAGCGAGGGTCAAAAAATTATTATGCATTAAATTCGTGTTGACGCTGAACTCAACCTGTAGCTTCCTGTGTATTTCTATGCATTGCATGTGTCACTTTACATTTCATCCCTTTCCCCCTTTTCTGTGCATATACAAAGACCCGAAAAAGCCAGCTTACACCCCTTTGTCGCAAAACGAAAGTGAAAAAAGGACGGAGCGTTGGCTGATCATGTAAATTGTGTGTGTGTGTGTGTGTGTGTGTGACGGAGAGTGGAGAAAACCGACAAGTGGTGTGTGTGAATCAAATTTATTTTCTTTTTTCAAGGGACAACACGAAAATGGAAAGTGACAATCGAGTTATCCATCCGGGCAAGGGCAAAAGAGGGGGAATTTGATCGGTGGTGATAGGGAAAAAAATCTATCACTCAATCGACTCAATTCACTCAGAATCGTACAAAAGATGTATGGAAATTCCATCAACACTTCCTCCATCACACACAAATTTCACCAGATCGAATCCATAATGTAATATTTCCACACTCCCTTTTATTTATTTATTGACAGCCTCAAGTGTACAAACAGACAGATACAGAGATGACAGCTTCGACTGTTATAAATTCTATCCTTTTCCTTACGTTTTGATTGAAAATCACTTCTCGTCCACCATCCATCCATTCACGTCCACATTTTCCCCAATAATTCTTTTGATCAGGTTTCTTCTAAACAAGGTTTGCCAACTGAATATTCGTTTTTCCGAAAATCGTACTGTACATACAAACTTTTGAATTCAGATTTATTTTGATACGGAACCCCGCTAAAATATTTTAAATGAAAATTTAAAAAGTGAAGTAACTGAAGAGCTCAAAATGCGACAGCCAGGAAATATCATGTCCGAAGCTACACCAAAAACGGTGGTAAAATATAAACCATGTTAAAAATTGTGAATATTTTTTCTGGCTTATCTGGATACTTATTTAGCATCTCTCTGCTCCTGGGAATATTAGTGAAATAAAACTTGTGTATTTTGGAATTTCATTTCTGTCTGGCTAACATATATTATTGCTTTTCCCTTTCTCCCTTTTTTTTGAAGATGGTCCTGTCCAGTGAATGAATTGTGAGGCTGTTTTTCCAATGGGACAATAAAGCGATAAAAAAGTACAAGAGGACAAATAGACCGTTTCCTCATCCTATTTTTTCCATTCCATGGAAATTCAAATTTGACTATGTGATGAGCAAAATTTGCATTGTATTGGATTCAGCACAACATTGCATGTGGGAGATAAGAAGTCGGACGACCAGGATGGTCGTCCTCTTCCTAAATAAAAAGACCCTCACTCCCGAAAAAAATAATGTAGAATTTTCAAGGGAAACAGAATGTACGGACACTATTACAAGTCGTACTATGGGTTGTTGCAGCAGATGTGAAAGGACAAAAAAAAAGACAGATTTGGATTTTATTTTATCCGTCTTCTTCACATATAATGGAGTCAAAATAGGGAAGATGAATGATCAATGTGTGGGTGCCATCATATTTTACACGGAGAAATATTATGCTGAAATGTGAACGTGTGGAAAGGAGGAAGAAAATTTACGAGCTGATTTCGAATGGAAAAAAATGACAAAGAGTCCAGCCTTATGCAGTTGTCCATGAGGGAACATACAAGTTGAGTCCATTTTAATACAAGGCTTTTCCCTGGTGACGATAGCCATGCAGCTTGTTCTCTGTCACCCCTCCCCATATACCCCTTGTTCCGAAATGTGCGGGACATAAATATTTTTATGTGGACATCAGCCACATCATTTTCACCCATCTTTTCTCTTCAGTGTCTTTCCCCACTTGTACACACGCACACTGAAAAATCTCCAAGTTTTATATCCCAATGTATTTAAATTCCCTGTCTTACTCATCCTCTCTTATCGACTGATTCCGATATATTGGATCAGAACACATCAAGATAACACCACAATAAAAAGACTCGTCGTTTTTTAGTTGTGTTGTTTCTCTTACTTCCTTAGTTTTTTATTTTTTATTAGTCAATTGCCATTGTCAATTTTATTTCCGAAAGTTGTCGAAAAAGGCGACGTCCCTGCTAGGAAGAACAATGTTAAGCAGTGATAGCGGTTGATCACAATAAAAAATATTTCTTTACGTTCCATTAAGATTGAGTTCAACATTATTAGTGGGCATCATTCATTAGTGTCCATGGACACTAGATGAGAGATGAGACATAATGAATGCAATTGTGTGGACAGTCTTTACCTTCACAGAAGTTGTTTGAGTATGACTTGCCACTTTGATTATGTGGTGGGGAAAAAATATTTTCCGGTGTATTTTACATATTTATGGACAAAGAGCGGGCCATTCTGTATTCTAAATTGGTGGAGAAATGAATGAGTGGTTGCTGAGACGGGAGAAAAGTCAATTTAGGTGTGAAAAACATGAGGGGTCCTGCTCATGTCAGTGTCCTCCTGGAGGACACTGACAATCAGGGACTGGGACGATAGCCCTTTGGACATAATTGAACAATTGAATGCCTCAATTCACCAAATATTGTGGTGTGTGTACGGATTCGGAGAAAAAGAGGCAGTTCAGGACTCTGGAATTGGTGGACCAATAAAGGAGAACTGGTGAATGAGTTGATTGTGTACGTCTGGATATAATGTCGTCCGGCCACTCTGGGACTCAATGGGCTGTGAACATGGCCAAACGTACATACACAAAGGTCTTTTCAAAGGGTGCGATTGAACGGAACGTCTTGGTATATTCGTCTACAATCCCCCTCTCTCTTTACAGTCATCATAATGATGACTCGTCGTCCATACATTATTTTTTTCTATGGAGAGAGAGAGAGATGGAAAATTGGATTGGACTTGTTGGCACTTTGAAGTTTTCAAGTTGTTTCGACCAAAACTCTCTCTCGATTCTTGGTTCTGGTCCTCTGACTTTGAATTCACTGAATATGTATTAACAATGTATGTTTGGGGCTGTTGGGGACGGGACGAAAAATACAATACGTAAGTGATCATATCAACACTGCTGCATTCAAGTCAGGATAAACTGATATGTATAATTTACCGCAGATTGTAGAAAGCCACACACACACACAAATGCGGTCCTCACAAACATTTTATGCATTGATAATAATATTTTTTTGTAAAAAAAAATCTATTTCTCCCCTCTACTTCCCCATTGTATGTAATAAAAAAATTATGCATTCTATTCTAGATTCCACATTTCGATTCGAACTGGACTTGCACTTGTCCTGGGATGAGGAATCATGTCCAGACGAGCGAAAATTTTTATTTCTCCAGCAGATATTTTCTCTGCCCGATGGGTTTGGCAAGGGTTGTGATCAATGCGTGTGTGTGGGCTCTGGACAACAATATATTATCCACCGGAGGTACAGTTATAGTGCATTCGGCTGGAAAGTCAAAAGGGTTTGTACTTATGTATATTTTTGCATGGGATGCATTAAATGAGGCTGTCTCCGCCTTTTCCACACACAACTCTCGACACCAAAGAATAAATTGCCATTTTTTCATTCTTCTGACTCTCGCTTTTTTGGGGTAAACGAATAAATTAAGTAAATATGGATATGGGTAGAGCCTTGTTTACGAGTCATTTCATGGATAGTGTTAATGTGAAGCTAGAAAATCTATTTTCACGGTTTACTTTAGGTAGGTTGTAATATCCAAAATGTGGATTCCAAATTATTTTTGCTCTTTCTGAATGAGATCATATTCTTGATTGACGTATAGTACTTGAAAATGTCACCTATCAAATGAGTGACACACTTGTACAGAGAGTATTGACAGGTGACAAAATTACGTCACTGAAAAATTGGTCTGATTTCAATGGCCTTGAATAATTTCTACAGTGCTTCTCCCTATCCGTCTGATTTTGATATCAGTGATCAATGTGTTTGAATTAGTTAATCAAACACCTAGAATGTTTCAACTTACGAATTAATCTATAGAAAGGCACGTGTGGAACGAGTGCTGATAAAACATTTAACAGCTGAAATAAAAAGGAAAATAAATTGATTCATTCGGAACACACAGTTGGTTTCACACGGACTGATATAAATATTTTTAAAATGTTTTTCAAAAAATTTCCCCTGAGTTTGTTCCTTGGCCTGATGACAGTTTTGTCTGTTCAGGGAGGTTCCGTGGATATCCAAGACGGTGAGTATCTTCTCCAGTGGTCTATCCAGGAGGATGATATTGAAGTTGAGGCTACAGTCCGAGGAATCGGTTACGTGGGTTTCGGTATTGGCCCAAATCCTAACATGATTGGAGCTGACTTCTTTTTGTCCGGAGTCAATACTGCAAACAATACAGAGTATCATTGGGTAAGAAAATTGGATTTTAATAAAAATAACTTTATTTAAACATGTACGTTAAAATGACATGTTTTCAATTTACAAAGGATATGCATGGCGTGGCAAATAATTTCCCAATTATGGACACCGAAGACAATTATGAACTCCTGTCAGCCCAAGAAAATGAAACTCACACGACAGTCAGGTTCCGTCGTGCCCTCATCTCATCGGACAAAACTGAGGATCTGGACATTGTGGTGAGTTCTATTAAATTATTTTTCATAGCGATTCAAAATTTAAAATCTGTTCTTTATTCATAGGATTCAATTCAATATGTCCAATGGGCCGTTGGATCCACGGATTCTTTGGAGTATCATTTTGCACACCGAGGTTACCTTGAACTTAATTTATTGGCAGATCCAGACAGACACTAATTTTAATTTGGAATAACTATTTCAAAAAGCTACGTACGCTTTCCATATATTTATTATTGTACATCTGGACGGAAAAACTACAATTAAAAATTAATGGAAGGAAAAAGGATTTACACAAATGGAATTAATAAGCATAAAAAATCTCTCGAAATGGTTTTTGTGTAGCTCCATAATATTTTTAACGATGAGAGTAAAATTGTTTGAATGGTTCAATTTTAAAGAGTTTTGAGCAGAGTTTACAAGTCTCTCCCTCCTCGTCATCATCTTGATGATGATCTTCTCCTTGTGGACATTCATCCTTCGTTTGACTGTCTCACACGTTCCAACTGAAGAAATGAGGGTAACTGATTCTCCCCGAATCTGGACAATAAAAAAATTCCCATTTCCCTTTTGACACTATCTGTAAAGGAATTGGCCAGAAGCGTGTGTGTGTGTGTGTGTGTCATAATCATAGAAAGGACTCATAAAAATGTCTTAATTAAAAAAATAATCGCTTATCATAAAAACAGCCCATAGTGTCTCTTTCTATTTCTCAACTGTCATTTCCCCGTTCCCCATAAAAATATTTTACTGGAGAATCTTCCATTTATCCACGGATACGACTTCCCTTCCAACTTTATCACGACCTGAAGGTGGAAAGTTTCTCATCTCTTTGATTATTGGATTGTTAGTTATGTGTGTGTATCTCGTGAGCAAAAATAATTACAATTTTACAAATCCCATGTCTCCTCTTTTACTAACAGTAATATTTTTTGAATTAATTTTCTCTCTCTCCCCAAAAATATAAAAGCAGACGAAAAAACATTTTGTGCTTTTAAAGTTTCCATAGTCTTTCCCTGTTTCTGTCAAGTCAAGCTTGACTTGACACTCACAATGAATGAGTGGAAAAAGAGGATGGTAATTAACATTGGAAATTCCTTCCTTTTTGTACTGTACTGTAAAGTGTTCAGCTAATTAGAATACAGTTTGAGGAGAAAGCCTTTTAGACACCGAGAAAAGCGGAGCTAAAAAAGTGAATGGAATGGAAAGGGGGACTGGAATGAAAAATTTCTTTTAATAAAGTAAAAAGTAAAACAATCGATAGATAAATGAATTTTGGAGGGCATCATCATCATCATCTCAATCTTATTTGTCCCTCAACACGACGACAGTCATTTAAACTCCATTCACTATCCCATTTTTCTTGTTCGTCTTCGTTTCCGCCTATTTTTCCTCCTCCTCTGTCGACGACATCACACCCGACCGACCGACACTGGCGATGAAGGCAGGAGGATCCTTCCTGCGAGAGGAGCAATTTAGTTAATTACTTCATCCCGAACTCTCCCTCCCTCCCTACCAGGGACAAATGGAATTTACCATGCACACACATACCCCCTCCCCATACACACACACGCTCTCTTTCTCAGAGACGGGGAGAGCCGTGACTGCTTTTTGTCACCCAGTGAATGAGTGATTATCTCAATTATCACTAATTACCCCAAGAGTGCCATGCAACACCATTGTCTAGAACCAATTTGATAACCCTAGCAATTAAACAGCACACACACATTATTATTTCACCGTCTAGCGTCTGGAGTAGTCGACCAGGCCTTCCAATTCCCACATTTTTTTGAGCCCTGGACAAATTACGAGTAATGGATTTTCACTCATTTAAATTAATTCATAAAGTTATTTTTCAGAAAAAAGGCACACACAGAGCCTGACATTTTTATCAAAAGTGTGAACTCCTGGTTGTAAGATTGATGGGTGTGATCAATAACGTGATTGGACTGGAATTTTTTAAAATTGAAAATGTTGAGAAAAAAGTGTGGAGACCTAGGGAAGTAAAGGGTTACACACACAAAGAGTGAGCACACAAAGGGATCAATGATCATGAAATTTGTATTGTGTTTATATAGGATCATGTAATGTACTTTTAGTTAGTCAAGTGAAGTGTCAGGTCCTGGACAAACTTTGGGAGATGGGAAATCAGGGGTTTGTGTGGAGGACACGTGAGCTTGTTTTCCTTTCAGAATGTTCACGATGGGATGAGGATGACAGGGAGGAGGAGGAGGAGGGGGTCGATGGTGATGACTGTCCAACCAAAGAATGTATACAGAGTACACACTGTGAGTGTTGGGAGTGCCGGGAGGGAACCTCTACTGTACAGGGGAAATAAAAGACGGGAACGTAATCCGATCTGTTATTATTGTCATTCAAAGTGTGGGCAATCAGGAGACAGAACCGGTGTTTTTCCACGAGAAATGGGATGGGCACGTGACCTCCGACTACAATTGACCATCATCTTGGACATGAAACGGTCGTTGGGTGCAAATACTCATTTGATGCAAAATATTGTATATCTCCGACACGAGTTGAGACTTATTTCGTCCGCCGTATGTACAATGCTTGCAATACTGAGGAAGAACTGTATATATGGTCGTTGGCTTGACATGATCTAACTTGTACATACTTAGGAGGGACATTAAGAGAGTGGACGATTTTCAGATTAGCATTTTCTCATGCTTATCATTATAGGGGTGGAAAACAACAGGGAATGTGGAGAGGGAGGCGGGGTGGGCGGGATGGGCATAATTCCAGGGCCCTTTCTCTCCCTATTGTTGTTCTTGTGTGTGTGTGTGGAACTTTGGTTAATTTCCTTTCTCCTGTCCATTTAGACATGTAGGAGAAAAAGCTACTCTGTTGATCACATGTAGGCATGAAATTGGAACCCTTTACTACCAAAAATGAATCTCCATTTTGTATTCACAAGGACGACGACGGTATGGAATGATGAACGTGAATGACACCGACTTGCATTTACTACTCCTATGTACGACCATCTCCGTTCGATAGTGAGGAGAGACGACGTGTGCTCAGTCTGAAATTTAAGTAAAAAGGGACGAACGCGTGGCGACCTTATTGTCATCTTTGTTCTGTCATCCTCGCCTTATGAAATTCTCCTCCTCCTTTTCCTTTTGACAATCATGTATTTCTATTTGCCCCTGTCTCTTCTGTCCCTCGTGGCATAGTTGTAAGTGCAGTGGTTCAATGGGGAGGGATAAGATCACTCAAGCAAGGACCCCGAAAATCACACACACACATAACGCAGGCCAATGAGTAAAATGTTGTAAAAACAAATAATAAAACAATGCAAGAGTAAATCCATATTCCTCCTTCTCTCACTCAACACTGACACACACAAGTATTGACAACTATTACCCACCATGTAGTTTTTAGCCTATGTGATACGGAGGGTGGCACATTTTAATGCCGTGTAGCTGCTAAGCTCAAGGATTGTTATTCTCCTGTATGCTCCCACCCTTACAAAGGTACATATGAATTCAGAGTTTGTGAAAAGCCTCAGATATACAAACACACACTCTCCCTCTTTTTGTTGACAATGATATGGTAGGATGCGGATGGTTGTGTGTTGGACTCAAGCATTTTTTACCAATGTTGAATTGGGACGGCCGTCTTTAAAAAATACTACACACGAATCTGGCTGTGTGTGTTATAATGAAGAGAGAGAGAGAGAGAACATGACGGATGAATTCAAATAATCGCCCATTAATTCTTTTTTAAACCGACCCTCTCCACCACCGCCACGATGAAGGGACAACTATTTGGCAGGTTTATTTTTTTGGTTTGTATTACAAATCCGATCAACCAACCACGACCCACCGCATCTTTTCCAGTGTTTGCGTGTGTGTGAGAGAGAGACTGTGTGTTTTAACCTTTTTTTAAACGCAAAGCTTTTTCTATTCCCGAACACTGGAGACATGGTGTCTCACGCGTTTTCCAAGCAACATCATTATTTTTGTATTAAGTAAAAAATAACGTGTATTTATGTACACCATTCAGAATCGGGACAAAAGGACGAATTTAAACTAAATGAATCAGTTGAAGTGACAGTGTAGTACATGGTGGATTTGTTGTCGGGTGATATTATTACGTAAGAAAATGAGATGATGATGCCGTAGGCAGCTGGTTCTGTGTGTGTGTTTGAAGTGGGGATGTCAGATAAGAGTGTAAAACTCAAGAAATTTAGTCTGAGGGATGCAGCCATGCAAAACTGACATTTACAATTGTGTCTTCTTTTCTTGGTTATGTGTAAGGAGAATTTGTTACTCTGTGAGTCAGGAGCACCCTTTCTTACGTCTGTCTGTGTGAGGGTCTGTTCAAGTGGGACAAAAGAGGAAGATCTTCCGAGTCAACACAGTTGCAATTCACAGAATGTGATGTCCCTGTACCTCCTTGTTATTGGAGTGGGTAGGCAGGTAATGAGTGTAGCCGAAATCAGTAAATCTGTACAGTTTACAAGGGAGGGAGAAGAAGAGGAAGACACAATTTTTTGTAGGAGGATGGGGGAAGTAATAATGCAAGTGTGAAGGAAACAAATAGTAACACGTTGTTTAATGACAAGAGGGTGGAATTGAAACATCACCAACGTTGTAGATTGCCCGAAACCCATAAAGTGGTCCTGTTGTCAACTTCTCCAGAAAAACAGTTGGAGTCTCCAACTTGCACTTTTACCCAAAAACCAAATGTTCAACAACTCTTTTTGTATCCAGCATCACAAACTAAGAATACATTTTACTCTGACTACACATTGCCTCTTATGATTCCGCAGTCCGTAATTTAATTAAGTAATATCCAGCGCCATATTTTAATAATCCAATAAATGGACTCGTTTTCTGGTACATCAAAGTGTCTTAAATGATTTCATAAAAGTACCATAATTTAGTATTATCAAACTTCTTCCCTTTCATACAAGAATGGTAGGATGATTCACAAAGTCAATTAATCTTTATTTAACTTGACTTAGGATCGACAGAGGAAGAAAGATCATTTTTAACATTCAAGTAATGAGTAAAGTCTGAGGGAAGTTTTCTCCCTGGTGTCATCAACTCTGGAACAATTTATGAGGACTTGGGTCCACTGATTTATTTGCTGAGGCAGGTTCAAACCAGTTGACCCCAACAAGTCGACGCTCATTAAGACTACAGCACATGACAATGAGTACTTGCACATCGTCTTGTCCACATTTGTTTCCACTATTTCAAGAATAGTTGAGAGTCGTAAAGTGACAAAATATTTCTTCTCCTCACATGGCCTCCCTTCCAACTTTACATTTCCCCTCCTAAATAAAACAAAGTTTCCTCCGTACTCGAGCAAAGAGTTGAAACTCTGTGTCTTTCCATTGTACAATATAGTTACAATATTTCATTTTAAACACCTTCTCTGTGTGTGTGTGTCTGGTTTACCCTACACAAACTCAGACGAGGATCCCTCCATTGTTGGATGCTGAATGTGTGCACACACACGTGAGGATCCTTTTTGAAGGAGCACAATAGTCAGAAAGAGCAAATGGAGGAGGACTCGGAGTATAAAAAAGAGTTGTAAATATTATTGTGTACTTAATTCAATTTTAATGTTGCAGTTCAGAATAGTTTAAAACGGTGTGGGCCTCGGATTTTCTCTTTTTTTGATGTCATAAATTTGCGGGGAAAGTCAAAAACGCATTAGTTTGAAAATTATTTCCCTTTTATAAATCCAAATGTATTCACACTATCCCTGATTCTCCTGTAATGTCATGTCATGAAATCTAATAGCAGTCCAATATACAATCCAGAGAGTGGAGAGTGGAGAGAGAGAGAGTACAATGCAATGCTTAAATGAGATAGTTTGCCCCTTTTAGCAAAAATTCAATAAGGTTTTAGAGAGGATTGTGAGGACACACACACACACAATAAAACAGACTGCCTCGCACCATACAGCAATTTATATGTCTGAAAAAATTGTGTGCGTGTGTGGTACAATATATATTACATATATGATCTTTTAGCATCTTGTTCGGGGTCGCCTGTCCTCCCAAAGAGCAGCGAATGTAAACTTTAAAAGCATAACTTGAAAAAAAATTTAGAGAGAGAGAGAGTCCCATAAAAAAGCCCGTGATTCAATTCTTGTTCACACTTGGTTAAATTTTCAATTGCCTCTCTCAGGGGCACTCATCGGTCTGGTCCCTGCCTCCCCTAACTGTATAATGCCGACAGCCAGGCCATCATCATGCCACCCAAAAAGTTTTCTCCTCCTCTCTAAATATTATATTCCTCCTCACCCTTTCTCCCTTTCTCCACCATGTACAAATAATGATTAGGAAAAGTCAAAGATAAAATTTTTTATTCTGATCCAATTTGAATAAAGAGAGAAGTGTAAACAAGTTGGGAAAAGTGCTAATGACTGTAGTCTAAATACAATGTAAAAGAAATGAATTGCACTGGATAAAGGAATACAAGTAATTCTGTGGGTTGGAAGGGTTGGGATTTAGAATAAATCCAAATGAAAAACAAACATGCATAATAATCACCACCAATTGAGCCAAAAGCTTAATAATACCATGAAGCGTATTATTTAGTCATTTTTCATTTGTGGCCTCCCTTTTCCCATCTCTGACACGAGTTCATTTAATTTTTTTCCGGGGGTCTCTCTTTCTCTAAAGTGTCTAGTCCCTGCTGAGCAGCAAATGCTGATGATCAGTTTCACTTGTGTGTGTGTGTGTCGGGGATAGGCTCATCTCCTCTGTTTACATTTCACACCATGATATCATCATTGGGAATTCTATTAAATTGAAATTAAATTCTGTACAAACAAACGGAGTTTTGTTCTCTCGGTGTACGACCAGGACCAGGAATTCTCATGAAAAAATCATGCAAAGTCTTCAACCTTGTCTACTTTGACGGGGAGAGATGTGGTACTGGGGATGAGAGAAAAATCAAGTACTAATAAAAAACGGGATTTGACCTTTTATTTTAAAATGAACCAAAAAAACTGTAAAATGTACACACACATCGCATAAATATTAAAAAAATATGATAAAAAATTGTAAAAAAATGAAATGGTTTTTGCACGAGACTTTCAACTTTTGAATCGATCGGTTTTTGAGTTTAGTCATAAGTGGAAAACAATAAGGTCAGAGGATGGGCAAGGAGAAGCGGGGATACGATGGCATGTATTTGTGATTTATCTTGTGGAAATTATGGGAAAATCGGAAAGGGTCCAAAGGGTTCCCTCCCTTCCCCCTATCACGCTACACTTACAATAATACTCTTCTGTGTTCTGTTATATGTGTCCTACTATTATTACTACTATTATTATTATTGTTATTATCAACTTGAATTGAATCTCTTCATTGTCCGAAATTCGGATTCTTCGAAAGAGTTACGAGTGTCTCTCTCGACATTAGGGATATTTCCTCTCTCTCTCTCTCATTCTGTATCAGTAGAAAATGAGTGTGCAAAAGTACACAAAATTTATGTGGCAGGACAGTACAGCAAAACGAAGCCCACTAACAATGGAATGGACAACGGGAGAACCAATTTTTACAGTTTTACGTAACGTAACTTTAAAGTTGGCTGTCATATTTCTGTCATCATCCTCCTCCTCCCGTCCACACACACGCACGCACACACTCAAAAACCAATGTCAGGGTGAGTTGAGAGGGTAGCATGTACAAAGTCATAAATTCCATTAAATCGTGGAAAAAACTTTTTCAAATTTTACGATTAAGATTCCCAGTAAAAACCGTTCAATCGAATCCAATGAGGAAAATACTGCACTTCCTGTGTATTATTCGTCCCACCGTCATTCCACCCGTGTCTCTGTTGAGAAGCCATGAAATTATTTCGCTCCCACCAATTCTATCCGACACCAGTGTCCCACACTGGAGAACATCATTTTATTAGGAAATTCGTGGGGAACCGGTGAAAGTCTGATAATTTTTTATGTTGCGCTCATGTACAATGCACAACAAGAGTGCATTTGAGTTTCCATACATATTCTCAGACACAGCACCTCCCGATTCTGTATTTTGTATTAAAAAATCTGAAGATGAAAAAAGTTGGTTCTTTTTATCTCCCACCCCATCATTGATATGCAACTCTCTTTCCTCCCCCTTCCCTAATCCTGTAACTAATTAATGAGTCCTACATTTGAATTTAAAATGAGGAGGGTGCCGAATATGGATATGGTGTGTAAAAATGTAAATGTATGCAGGGATAAAGAAATTTTTAAGTAGAACGTAATTAAAGTCTCATCAATCAATTTGTCCAGACAAAAGCACCTGTTCTTTGACTGTAAAAAAGTTTTTTTACACAACAAAAGTATTTGAAAGTTTGTCAATTTTGTTGAGAGTGAAATTATTTCCATAATTTTTAGATATTTCACAGGACAGAATTAAAGAAACGTACAGTCATTTATAAGAGATTAAATATTATTAAAGATGAAAAAATTTGGTCTCCAGGAATCTTATCATGACGAACTTATTTTCTCGTATTAACTAGAATGAAGGATTTCAGAGGAAAAATGTTGGTGAGAGGTAAATTAAACAGTGTAGATAATGAGATTAGACAAGGTTGAGTCTGATTTACAATCCTTCAAGAAGAAAGAAGAGTGAATGGACACTCCAAGAGGAGAAATCGTTAATGGGGAAAGTTGGGAAAGTTGAAATTAAGCTGGTGGGACTTAAAGACATTAAGATAATACTGTATTAACTGTTGGTGTTTGGAGTCTCGTCATTTTTCTTCATCTGGGACTGTTGAAGGAATTAGGCAGGTACAAATTTTTCCAAGTCACCAAAACTATAATAAGGGAAGGAAAAGATATACTGTTAAGAGTATAGACAAGATTGGAGCTTAGTGTTTAGTAAAACTTTTTATTCTGATACAAAGAGAGAGGAGACAGAAGGGGATGGAACATATTGTGTGGAGGGGAAAGTGTATGGTATAGAACATGTTTAGCTTTCAATAAAGTATCCAAAGATAGCTGGAGAGAGTTGGATTGGAATTTGGGAAGATTGATTCGGTAGTCGTATATCACAGAGAAGAGTGTGTGAAAGGGGAGACCCGGCTCCACAGAGAAGAGCAACATAATGATGGAAACTGAGTATTTTGCCCACATATTTCTCTCTCTCTGACTTTTTGGTGAATTACTAGAAAGAGAGAAATGGCGCTGTGAAGAGGAATGAGAATGTCTTTATCGTCTTTTTCCCCTGAACGAGAAGCCAAGTGGTGAGATGCAAAGAAGAAGTAAAATTTATGACCAAGTTCTTGTGTCACATTCAATACAGTGGGCAAAGCCGTCGGGAGTAGAAAATACGGGTAAAACATGCATGAAATTGAACCGTGCTGTAAATCACCCGTTCAACTTTTTTCCTTTTCCTCTCACTCTCTCCTTCTCTTGTACTGCAAATCTCTCTCTCTCATATAATAAGACATAGCCGCACCTTCGCCAGACTTTGTCTATTCCATTGAGACGAATCCTGTCTACGATGACCAGAATACTCTGATATAAAAATGAATATAATTAATAATTCCTTTCCTGGAAAAATCATGTTGTGGAATTTAACTGGAAATGAAAATAACTCTCCCAAGTGTGCAGTCTCCAAATTAAGGTTGATATTCGTGTGGAGAACAATGAAGTGGTGATTTGTTTTGTATGTGTTGCAAATAACCTGATCCTCCTCACGTTGAAAGTGATAAAGGGCTATTTAAATGTGGAAGGAAAGAAGTTGTTGGAATGTTAGAACCAAGTTAGGAAAAAGAATGATCCCGGAGGTATTTCTACAAAGAATAAATAAGAAAAACACCATGTCTAGCTCTGTGGGGAAAAGACTTTTCCTCGAAAAGTTTCCCCACTCTTCTCTCGGTAACCGAGTCTCGGTTTTCGGTCTGTGTGTGTGCATTAATGATCTTCACTTTGGGGTGATTTACGATTCTCTCCTGTAAGCCATAAGTAACTGGGTAGGCTTCAAACCCAAGTCACAACAATATGACAACAACATGTCTCTAAAACGTTACTTGTCAAAGGTACGAACGAACAAAGGTAAAAGCAATTAGTCATTGATTGACGCGCGGCATAGAAGAATAAAAAAAAATTGGCTGCCGGCGTCTGCATTATTTTTTCTAATTCCAATTAAATTTTACTGCCTTTAAAGTAGTTGACCAGCGTAAGTTATACCTCTACTGTGTTTTTAGCATTCTCGGTGTGGTTTGTACATTGGTTTGAGTTGAATTTATAAATTTTTTTTGTCGTTTTCAGGACGTGCGAAATTGGAATTTTCTGGAATTCCATGACTTGTTGTTTTTTGACAATGGGATCGAAGCCAGACGATTTGACAGTAGATTTGTACGCGGGTAGAATTTATCGTCATTTGCAAAAGGATCGGGAAGTAGATAATAGTAAACTTTGGCGAAAGGAAGTCGAGAAACTTCAATGTCTACGGTGTAAGTTGACAACAACAACAAAAAAGTATTTTGCAAACATTTAGTAAATTGATATCGACATTTCACGCTACAACCTACAATGATATTTGAAATAATTCACAAAATGAGAATAAGTCAAGTTTAATCTTATGCAGAGCTGTTTTCGAGGTTGCCTCTCATGAGTTTCGGCGTGACAATAAAATAATAATACTTAATCGTTTTCTCTCTTATTTTTCCAGATGAGGACCAAAGTCGTTGTCTTTCAAATGCAATGGTGGTTAAGCCCCCAAAGAATCCTCCTCCAATTCCCAAAACAAAGAAGAAAGCAACCTTTACCTTTTCATATAGTAGTGATGATGATGATGACGAGGAGGAGATTGTCAATCTCGATATAATTCCAATAAAAGAAATCAAACGCCAACCACCGATGATATATTGGACAGAAATTGACTCAAATATTCGTTTGAAGGAAGCTCCTAGGTTCAATGTTGGACATGGAAATGATATTGATTCGGATGAAGATCCAGATGTCCAGGATTTCATTACAGCATCAGTAGATTCCAGTTGTCACCCAACTTCGTCTCAAGTCACTTTTGATGACACTCTGGAGGATGATCAACTCTTCATCAGTTTAGTCACTCTACTGCTCAGACATGAAAAGACAGGACTGGAAGAAAAGCTAAAGTATATTTTGTCCAAAAATATTGAATTACCCAGTTTATCATCTCTAGATTTGAAAAAATCCTCAGTGTTTAATGTAATTCAACGAATTTTCCCAAAATCTCCATTCCCTTTTGTTTTGAGAGATCGGTAAGTAGTATTTCACATTTTTAGAAAGGTTACTGAAAATGAAAACTCTTGTTTTTATTTGAGGAAAATTTTGTTTTGTTTGTCACTAGATACCTTGCTTTGGTCCGTGCTCGTATTCCGATGCTTGAAGGTGAGGAAGGGATTATGGCGATTAAAAGTACCCCCAAGAGGGAAGAGGTCCTTCGGCCCTATCACAAATTATTCTGTCGTCGTTGTTATGTTTACAATTGTTTGATTCATGGTAAGTCTACTTTCTAGTCTGAGGTTAATTCTTGAAGTATTCCATATAAAATGCAACATAATAATAATAATGTAAATTTTGATGTGTAGGAGAAGATGAAAAAATTGGACCAGAGTATTGTCTATCATATCCAGTATTAAAAAGGACAAGAAAGAACCCTTGTAGTCAGTCCTGCTTCATGAATGTAAGGAGTTCACGAGGGCATGATGACACTTGGACAAATGAAGAAATCGAAATGTATCTTACACTTTATAATGTGTACCCTGACAATTGGTGCTTGCTGACAAAAATTATCCAGACAAAAGATTGTAGTCAAGTAAGTTTATTCAGTAACAGATTATCTGAGTAATAATTCACATTTTTCAGTATTCAATTAAATACCTGTGTTTTGTATTTATTTGTGTTCCAGGTATACTCGTTTCATCAGAGATCATCAAACGGACAATCTCAAGAGGAGCATGAGGAACTACTTGCTCAGGATTCTGAAGTGATCCTTTCATTGAAAGACGTCAGAAAAGCCACCAAGAGTAGAACTGTGAAAACTTGGTTCAACCATTGTATGAAGAATGATCTGCTCCTCTCAAGGTATATTGTTTACTAATAAATAACGTTTGAGAAACTGATTATTAATTATTTATCTACAAATTGATTATTATTGATAACTTTATTACTTCAGAGACCCTGCGAGGAGACCTAATCGATTTCCTGTCTACAAACCTTGCAAACATGAGGGCCTTCCCTGTACTTCTGAAGAAGCTCAGTGTACATGCTTGAGAAATCGCATTAATTGCGAAAAGTATTGCGGCTGTGTCAATGAATTTGGAGACTGTAACCACATATATAAATTTGCTACCAATTTTTTCCCTTTTATGCTGAGAAGTATTTAATTGAAATTTAACTAATCTTTATGAATAGGTGAAAATCTATTTCCCGGGTGTAATTGTAAGGGTTCAGGTGGAAGATGTGACACAAGACGATGCGCTTGTTATTGCGGTAAGTCTTATAATAAGTAATTTATTGTATTGTGCAAAAGGAATTCGCAAAATATTAATAATACCATTTTTATGATTACTCTGAAATAGCCAACCGGGAATGCGACATCGATATTTGCGGATGTGGTATTCAATCTGATCGAACATCACCTACTTTACCCTGCAAAAATGTCTCCATTCTGGATAAATCAGGTTTATTTACTTTTATTTGACTGAATAATACTACTATATTCATTATTTATATTGTTGTTGTAAAGTCTGTCATCATACATTTGCCTTAATTCTGATTACTCTTATTCTTTATAATATGACAGCCAAAAAAATTTACTATGCTAAGTCGAAGGTGGCTGGATACGGGTTGTTCGCTGGTGAAAACCTGAAAAAGGATGAATTCATCGATGAATACATTGGGGAAATTATTTCGAATGAAGAATCAGAACGAAGGAGTATAGCCAATGACATGAATGACCACACTTATTTTTTTACGAAGGATAAAGGTACGTTAAATTAGTTTACTGATTCACTATGTAGATTCGATTAGGTCGATCCCATTTGGTTGCAAGTTCATTTCCCTGTTTCCTGCTTTTTTCATGACATTCGATTACTTACTCTTTAAAGTTTAGGTTATGTTAAATTTTTGTTAATACTGTTACAGAACAAATACTTGATGGAAAAAGTTTTGGGAATTTGCTGCGTTTTATTAATTCTTCCGCGAATCCAAATACTTATCCAGTGATTAAAACTGTGAGGGGAGATTTAAGAATTGGTCTGTATGCTTTTAAAAGCATACGGAAGGGGGAGGAACTATTTTTCAACTATGAAAAAGGTAATTTTTTGCTCATTATTTTCATTTGTAAGCAAATATTATTTACTAAATACTTTAATAAGTATAGAATTTGATTTTACTACAAAGCTTTGAGGATACAGCAGCAGAAAAGTCAACAACATTCGTCTAACATTCAACGTGTTGCTGCAAAGTATGTCGAAAAGTTGCCTATCAAGCTTTCCCCACTCCCTGAGAAAGTGGAAGTAGAACATTCATATGCGGTAAATCAGACGGAAAATATCTTGAAGCGTAAAAGTATTAGTCCTATCGAATCCGTTCCACTTGTACGAAGAAGATGGAAACAAACGGCCAAGAAATCTGTTCCGAAAACTCTACCTTGTAAACGTGTGCTGATCTCCGTAAGTGACAGTGATAGCGAAAGTGACTGGTAGTCGATTCGTTTCAATTTCTATTTATGAAATTAACCATTTCTTTTTTGTTTGTCGTGTGATGATATTATTGGGCCATATTTATTATTAATACGACAAACGTTATTGTTGTTTAGATGAGATTTGATTATTCGTGTTTAGCTTTTGTATCGCATACACTGTACAGTACCCACTACTAAATGCATTTTTTGATGAAAATTAATTCATCCTCTATGAATTAATTGCTCTCAATTTTTTTCGTGCCAAGAAACTCTTATATAATTTGTTTAATCGTTTTGTAGTAACAAATTCTTATAGTTTCTCTGTCAATATTTTTTTTTCTGGTAGATTATATTATAATATATTACTTTGATCACAGAAGTTGTTGATAAAAGTGCATTAAAACAGACACATTTTTTGTGTTAATGAATTACAATGATCCATGCTTAGACAATGTTGATGTAGTAATATTATTGTTCATGGTAGTTATTCATTGACTTGACATGTATTACATATTATGAATATAATAGAAGTCAGGAGTTTCAATTTGGATTGGAATACATAGTTCAGTTGGGTCTTCTGTATGACTAGCCTGACTCTTCTTGGATGATGAATACCCTTTTGGTCTTTTTGATCGTGGCCAAAATTACATATGCATAGAATCTCTTCCGCAAAATTTTGGTGAGTCGTAAAAATGTTGTAAAAATTTCCCCAGTTCCATTTTACATAATAAGGGAGAAATGCAGGGAGGACACATGAACTATTAAAAAAGGATAGGAGATAAGAGGTGAAGAGGGAGGAAAAAAAGTAGCAAATAAAATCATAAACAACTACCAAGAGAAAAGTCTAGTTCAGGATCAGTGGTTTCTCTGCGTGTGCTTGCATGGATTGAAAGTTAAAAAAACGGCTGAGAAAGGATGAAAGGGGAAAAAATGTGAGGCAGAGAGAGTGAGAGAGAGAGAGAAGGAACTGATCTGATAGGGAAACATTTTTATAAGTTGGACATAAAAATGTGTAGTAAAAAACCCTTTTTCAAGTCAATGTCAATCTTTCGATTATGAAAAAGACTTTTAGTGGAGAGTCGATTACATGAAATTATATTCCAGTGAAAATGCATGGCTCCCTTCCCTTCATCCTCATTGATG
>WJFB01002346.1:0-20055 GCA_009870185.1 Pygmarrhopalites habei
AACTTTCATGGGGGTTGACCTATTGACCTGATGCTTGGTGGGATAGATGTAGAATTCAATTCTCTACAAAACTGTATTTTCAGAATTTTTTGACCTCTCCTTGTCTAGGCTGTAGGGGGGAGACAAAGGTTATGTGCCACCCTGTACACAACACACACTGTGTGTGTATGTAGTAGCCTT
Organism: Pygmarrhopalites habei; assembly: GCA_009870185.1. Classification (NCBI taxonomy): domain Eukaryota; kingdom Metazoa; phylum Arthropoda; class Collembola; order Symphypleona; family Arrhopalitidae; genus Pygmarrhopalites; species Pygmarrhopalites habei. The sequence continues at coordinate 181 of WJFB01002346.1, forward strand.
ATTTTGTGGCAGCCTCTCTCTCTCTCCGAATATTATAAGGATTTTGGGGGAGAAACAGTTGGGTAAAATAATAACACATGTGTGTATAAAATGTACTGTGTGTGTGTGTGTGTTGGATATAGATTTGACGAGGGGAAATTTACCAGGAGACTTTCTTGGATTTTGCACATTCTTTTGACTAGACGGTAAATGTAGTGTTGAGAAGAGGGGACATGTGGATGTGTCGTGCCATCTTGATCATCATAATCCTGAGTTCAATTCTGTCACCCTGACAAATGTGTGGTGTGTGAGTGAGTGGAGTGTGGATGTGTTGATGAGGATGACAAAGTTAGGATGTGTGGATAGCCCAATTCTTTTTTGATCCCCGTAAAAAGGGAGAGATGATGATGACACGATCGTGTCAAGCCCTACACTTTTTACATCTAGCTTTGTGTGTTTTGATGATGTTTTCTTAGATATGGAAAAGCCTGTGTGTGTCGGTGTAGATGTTACATCCTTGGTTTGATCGATTTATGAATAATTGGTTGACATTTATATCGTAGATAAAGGGGTAAGTCTTGTTGATTGGGACGGGAGACATTATTTGCAGGAATATTTGTTTTAAAATGAATTGTACCTTGGAAGAGACAATGTTTGGATGGAGAGGGGGATAAAATGGCGGAAATATTATTGCGACTTGGTAAATTGTGAACGACGTTCATTGTATTTTAAAACCCTCCGCAATTCTGACTTTTCTTCTTCTATAAAAATGAATATTTTTGCCGAGTTTTCCTTATTGCCTTGTTGTGGTGACTGGTCTGGTAGTATTTGTGTGTGTGTCTAGAAGAGTAGTGGAGTGGAGGTGGGTGATGACGCATCTTTGTAGTATAATCTACATTTATATTATTTTTAATATGACTAGTTTTATAGCACACGCATATGTTGATTCGACTTTATAGTCTGGGGTATCCTTGACAAGATTTTCTTCTTGTGCATCCACACATTTTCCACGGCTGTCACTCTTTTTTTCCTCTTTCTCTCTCTCTCTCTCTGTTTGTTTGTTGAATGAAGAGGGATTAATGTGATAGTATTGTAGAGCCGGTTTTTCCGTAACTTGTATGCTTATATGTTGGATAAACGGTTCGTAGGGATTGATGAGCGGGAATATTTTACTGGACAATTTAGTATCAAGTCCCAAGTTGTGTGTGCTATAGGTTCACATTGTGTGAAGACAGGGATAAATGATGCAAGAGTGAGAGTGTGTGTAGCTGGTTACTCGTGTATGTATTTTTTAAAAAAGTTAGCAGCCTTTAAAAAAATTGAAGTCTGTGGTTTCTAATTGAACGTTATAATTATTGTCAAAAGAAATTTTAAGTTTTAAAAATAGTTTTTTGCACTTTCACTCTTTTTGTCCTGAATATGGTCATAGATTATTGTGCCTAGAGGGCAAGAATGGAAGGGGATGCGTACAATGTCAACGTAGGTCATGCCTCAGAGCAGAGAAGAGGGCACTGGAAGAAGATGAGAAGGAAAAATTTGCAAGAATTTTCCTCATAATTCGTGTGTTGACTCTGGCCTTGTGATGTTGTGTGTGTGTGGATTACCTGTTGTTGGTGTGTGACATTTGTGAATGTTCCTCTCATGCCTGAGATGATTGTACATGGTAATAAGTTGAAGGTGGTGATTTCTTTTTAAAGAAAAAGAAGAAGAGAGAGATATTTATAGAGTTGACTATGTCTCTCTCTGAGAATTGAGGGACATAATAATAGAGTGAGGATGAGGGTTAAAGCCAAGAAGATGAGGATGAGGAGGGAATACAAAGGGATGATGAAGATAGGTCTGGGCCAGGGACGATTCATGCTCCATTAAATTTTACATAGTGGAGACAAATTAGGTCTCTCTCTCCCTCTCCTTGCTCTTGCAGTACCTACACAGTACACACACATGAGTGTACACTGGTGTGTGTGTTTATTTTTCATATAGGTATAGATATGGATGATGAGAACTTGACTCTTCTGGCTCTGACTCTTGATCTTGATACGAGTCTCTGTCATTTGTGTATGTATGTATGTTTTCGTTTTATATATAATTTAGAATGGGGGATGAGGATAATAGGAGATGAGGGGGAGAAAAGTACATCTAAAATTCTAATGAAGGTTTTCCTCTGCAACTCACGCTAATTTAATGGAGACAGTTTTTTTTAAAAAAATGTCTGTTCATTGGAATGGGGAAAAAATGTCCTGAGATGAAATTACATGTTCAAGTCTACCCACCTTCTACATTGTCAAATGCAGTGAGAGAGGAGGATGTTGGGTAGGGTCATTATCTCTATGATGATGAGGTCTCAGGAGTAAATCGGGAGTGTCCTCTCTCATATGATGATGATGAGGCTGAAATTTGGGACACTCTCTCTGGTCCCTTGTCCTTGCCCTAGTCCTTTCTCTCTCTCTCCTCATTTGAGGATGATGGGAGGTGAGGAGTAATCTGTGTTCGGCTAGTGTGGTAGGCTTGGTACATTGTCCATTATTCCCCTCTCTCTATTTCTATATGTGTGTGGAACCTTTAATATCAAAATGTTACGAACAGGATTTTTATATGTAAGGAGAGATGAACCCATCAAGACGTGGAGAATAGGCCATGGAGAATGGAGTGTGTGATATAAAAAAGCATCTCTCTCCAGGAGCATGAAGTGGCTGTTCTCCTCTCTCTCTACCAGGAGAAAAATCTGTTGTTATTGTCCATGTCTAATGTAATGTGTGTGTGTGTGGATGAAAAGGACATGAGAGTTGGGGTTGAGAGTGCATATTCAAAATTATTCTTCACTATCAAAGTACAGTGTGTGTGTGGTTTACGTTACCCCCATGGTAAATCTTGATAAATTTATTATAGTACTCGTGCACTCACATCTTTTAGAATATTTGGTGACCCTGTCTCTCTCTCTCTCGTACAAAGGGGTCCTGAACAGGAACTGCAAGCAGAGATAGAGGAGGTGGTTAATGGAGTTTTTGGAAATTGCAGGACTGCAATTTGCACTTTTTTATACATCATTTCCCTGACTTGACTGCACTGTGAAGCTCTACCTACACTGCACAGATGTAATCATTATTATAATTTGGATTCAAATTTGACTTTGGTTGAGTATGGTCGGTGATCAGAGATTTAGTTGTGAAACTGAGGGGAACGTTTAAAATGACGATTGTCCTATCTCTCCGTTTATTTAAAACCTGATATTGCTCCGTCATGAATTTGAAATGAGATTTTGACATGGTCTCTTTCATAATGCTTCTTTAGGATTGTGTGTGTGTCAAATTTGATGTCGTAAAATGATTGTTATTAGCAAGGGAGAGGGGATGAATCACTGCTTGGAGTTTAAGGGGAAATAATTTTCGTCTCGCTCTTACATCTCTTGATGTGTGTGTGTATGTGTGTGTGGAATCAAATTCAGTATATATGTATCACATTGTAATATCATGTGTGTTTAATACTTCTCTACCTTTTTTCTCAGTTGGATTGTGCAGACAAAGTTGAGCTCCGATTTGTTGTGCTCTTGGTTGATGATGTGTAGTCACGGAGGATTTTTTGAAGGGACTACACATAGGGCCTTGACTTCCCTTGAAGGAGCAGCTAGTTTCTTAAACTTCTGTGGATGTGGATGGACTGTTTTTTAGTAGGGACTTGTGTGTGTGTGATGAGGAGAGAGAGAGAGAGAGAGAGAGAAAAAAAGGGGCTGAGATAATGGTGTTGTGTAGTAGACAAGACCAAAATTGAACTTTCTCAATCCCATCCCATCCCAACATTCTAGCCCCATCCCATCCCAAACCGTTGGGTCCCATCAAGTCCCAACTTTTTCCAGCAATATTTAAGGGAAAAAAACAAATGTTAATTTATTCCTGTTCATCTACAAAACTAATCAAAATGTGCACACATGGCCACAGTCTGGGTGTAGTATTACTACACCCAGTATTTTTACACAATTAGCAATCAAATTTTGAAATAAAAAGCGACATGTCGACTGTTGAGCCACCAAGCTGAGTACGCTTCTCCGTAACCATTCTACCACTGGCAGAAAAAGCCGCTCGCTGTCCGTGGACGACGCAGGGATGCAGAGAATCTTTCTGCCTAGGATCCTCATTCGAGGCAAATTCTTCTGCTGGTACCAGAACTGCAGAAAATCGTCTGAAACCATAATACCAATTATATGTGAAATATATTTATACAGTACACACACACATATATGCATATTAATAAGTGGAACCGATTCCCAATTTTGAGCAATAACTTACCAGGCTTGTCTATCATCGCTAAGGTGTCCAGCTCATCCTTGGGCTTCTCCTCCACCTCCTCATCTTTGTACCGTTCAAACATTGAAACTTTCATCCGTTTTTGTGGCGCCCCCGTCTGCACAGCAGAATCCCCAGAATTAGGCGCCTCTAAAAATTTCCTGACTTCCCTGTATATAGCCGCTTTCTTTTCGGGTTCATCCTCCAGTATTCTCAGTTGCTTATAGCTGCACACAAAAAAATAATGGAAGTTAATTGATACTTTTGAATTCATATGGTCAACCAGGGTTCCGTATCTCCCGGGAGAAACGAATTTCTAGAGCACAGTCGGAGAAACTGGGAGAAATGGGGGAAACCGGGAGAAATGAAAAGGCACTGAAAAACATCAGAGAACAGCCACTGAAAAATCACTAAAGATCTCAAATTTTGACATTTTTGTTGCAATTTTACAAGTTTTGATAAATATTTCTGGACATTTTCAGTGATTTTTTCAGTGCATTTTCATTTCTCCCGGTGAACGGAGGTGGGAGAAACCGGGTATCTCCCAATTCTCCCACTCCCACTTTCTCCCGGACCCGGAACCCTGTGGTCAACTTTTCCATTCCTGTCAAAATTGGAAACAAAAAGAAATTTTAAAATTGATCAATGTGTGTGTATTACCTGGGATCCAAGAGCAATGCTATGTAGTGAATATTTTGTAACTGGAACTTTTCATTGAAAACGTCAAACATGTGCCCTGCAAACATGTGCAGCTTTGATTATTTCCTCGTCATATTCAGACCCGGCTATCGTAATAGAACGCAAGTGGTCTTGCAACACGTGGTGCCATCTTGCCACTTTCTGTATTGTTGGTATTTTTGAAGCGCACAGAGCCACTGAACAATTTTTAAATGGGTCGAGCAATTCCATAATTTGCTTTAACAATTTCTCGTCTACGCCAATCATCCTCCCAGGCATTTTCTTATTTTTTAAAATTAACTTGATCTTCTCCCAACCAGTAAGAACTGACTCCAACATGGTAAACAATGAATTCCAACGGACGTTAACTTGCTTTAGTGTGACTTTCAGCTCCTTGTTGTATCCTCCCCGCTTGAACAACTCGACAACTTGTTTGCAAGCAGTGATGGCTTTGTCCAACTTTTTCAGCTCCAGCTTCTTCAATCGATCTTGACCAAATACGAAATGCACAATCAAGTTCAGGTTATGGCACGAACAGGACAACCAATTTGGAACAATTTGTTTCACATTACCACCATTATCTGTCACGAAGTACGCTTCATTCAGTAGTTCTTCACTGTTAGCAGGGAAAAAAGTTTGCAGAACATTGGACACTTGGCTGTATATGAAGTTTTTACTTTGTGATTCTGTTCCTGCGATTCTCCTCACACACGAGGACGCCACTTTTAAAACAAACGACTCATCTATGAAGGAAATTGTGACTCCCAAGTAGGCATTCTGAACAAACTTGTCCTTCCAAATATCGCCAGTAAAGGCAGCATACTTGAGCTGTTCATCAGAGAGAAAGTTCTTCATTAGTTTCTCGTTGGACTTCTCGTAGGCCATGGGAAGGTATTTTCTCTTCAAGGTTTTTCTGTCTGCAAATACATTTTCAGCAGGGTGAGGTCCGTACCTTGCTCCGAGTTCAATGAGTTTTTCTGCGATTTTTCTAAATCCTTGATGTGAGACTGTTGCATATGGCTGGAGATCTTGCGCCAGTCCTTCCGCAACAATCTGATTAATATTTTCAAATTCAGCTTTTAGAATTTCCCATTGAAAACTCAAAGATATGTAACTATTGCCACTAGGTCCGGGGTTTTCCTTCTTTTGTTTGGGAGTACAGAATTCCATATGACCTAGCATTCCTCTTGTGCCACTCGAGGTAGAAAATAATTCTTTACAAATGTTACAAGAAGCAAATGGAACCAACACTTCGTCAACGTAGACCAATTTAAAATTACTCCAAGCGGCGGAAACGCCTGTTTTTTCAACGAGCTGTATCCGATCAGGATGTTTTTAAATAAAATTTTGCACCTTCTCTTTCTCAATTTTGTTGTCCTTCTTTGACATTTTCACTTTTTCACTACGACTAAAGAGTCGTTTTTGTAGAAAAATGAAGAGAGTAAGGAACAAGAGTATGTGTCAAGAGTTTAGTGTGAACTAACTATTGTGGTCATACGACACAGTCCAGCAAAGGATATGTGACAAGCAGGGTGAACCTGAGGCTTAAAACTATAATACTGACCTCATTGTTGAAAGTCGAGTGGAGGATGCGTCACATGCAATTCGGAGAACAAAAGTCAAAGTCCAAGTTATTATTAAAGCGTTGACCACGTATGCACGCATATGAAAGTGCGACTCAAAGTGCACTTTTTATCCTGAGAAGTTCTGTACATTGTACAATTTTCGTCCCGTCCCATCCCAGTCCCAACGCATTTCCAAATGCCGAATCCCATCCCAACCCGGGACGGGATGTGACTAAAACCGGGATGGGATGGGATTGTTTGGTCTTCTCTATTGTGTAGTAGTAGACAGTAGTAGTTGTTTGGCCGTTGAAATAGAGATACAACCCTTTGTTGTTGAGTTAAAGGGACGGTCAAGACGACCCTTCAATTTTTTTTAAATATTTAAACGAGGAGAAACTCTTGTCAGATGATTGTTGTTGTGGAGGTTGACTATGATGTAAGATTTTCGATGGAGGATTTCGAAGGGACGTGAACCGTAAATCCTATATTAAATAAGAGTCATTAATACAACCCTGGTAGCTGTGGTTGAACCCGGGATCCTAAAAAAACTGATCTCCTGGAGTCATGCATCATTTTGAGAATTGAATTGACTAGGACAATTCTGGTGATTTTAAATTGTACATTGTACATAACGTGGATTTTATGTGAATACAAGAAGTGTCATTAAATTTAAAAATTAAATTAAAAGTAGTCAAGGCAGTCCCTGGAGAGTGGATGCTGTCGATGTGGATTGAAGAGGAGTGTAATAAAATAGAGAGAGAGACAAAACTACTTTTCCTTCTATTTTTTAGGATTCCGTCTTGAAAAGTTGATGGAGGGAGGGATTTAATAGACATTTTTAGGAAAAAGTAGTAGAGAGTTAGTTGTTCTCTCCTCCTCATGTATTTTCGACAAAGTAGGGTGAAAATGTTATTATTCTCTTCCTCTCTTCATTTTGGTGATTTTTGTTGTTGTGTTGTTGTTGTTATTATTATTATGAGGGCCCTACAATACTCCGATATCTTTAGGTGGTGTGATTTTAAAAGAGAAAAGACTAAGTAAGTGTGTAGGACCGGCCGTTAAATTCTGTACATGAGGATCATGTGCTATTTAAATTTTTATGACTCTCTCTCTCCATGTGAGCTACACACACACACACATCAAGGGAATAGTATATACCCATGTGTGTGTGTATTTATGAACCGAAAGTGGTCATAAAGTTTTTTTTTTCGTCAGAGTCTTTTTCAAGGAAAAAGGAGCAGATTTCTCTCTCCCTCTCTGAAGATTGTTGTGTCTACGGCTACATATACAAACATACATAGGTGTATGTAGGGATGGTAGAATGGTTTTTTACTTGGGCTAGGCTGTTACATTGTGTGTCGTACAGAGAGGGATAAAAGGAGTTTTATAGAGGGATAAAGTGGGAAATGGGAGAGTGTACACACACACACATCCATCTACAAGTCTACATGTAGGGAGAGAAAGAGGCCTCAACCAGAAATACGATAAGGAAGGATATGATATTATAATATGTGGAGAGTCAGAGCAGTTCAACAATGTTCAGAGAAGAGAGAGAAGAGATGTAGGTAATTTTTTGTGTGTGCATCTCTGCTCTTCCAATTTGTTAAACAATTTTTTTTGTTTCTACTCTCTTGAAGGGTCCATTTATGATTTAAAGAGCTCACCCCATCACGACTCTTGTAGTCTAGGATCTACAAATGCAAGACACAGTGTATGAGGGTTGTGGTTCACAGCCAACTTGAGAGGGCAAAGAAGACGAAGAAGATAGAAAATTGCGGTGGTTAAATTCAACTTGGATTTTTTTAACTATACAACTCTCTCTACTGCCCGCCTTGTTGTTACATCATGTAATTTTTAACTCGTACCCTCTCTTCCTCTCTCACTGTATGACAAATGAGGGACTTTGGGTGTACATAGTCTCTTCCTCATCATCATCATTATCTTGTTGATTATCTGATTCCTCCAAGAATTTCCGAGAGGAATCCTGACCCGTTTTCTCCCCTTTTGTATTATTCTCTTTTGACCAAATGAGGAATATGTAGTGATGGTTGATGGTGTGTGTGTGAGAGAGAGATGATGAAGGAATAATATTTTAAACATAATTCTGGTCTCTGGGTTGAGTTAAGAGAAAGAGAGGGAGAGGGAGAGAGGTTCAGGGTAAAGAGGGACGTAGAGTAGTTGTAACCTTGGTCATGACATATCATGTTGAGATGTGACAGGGGAAATGTAGAGTGTGCTAATTTTAACTGAGTGTGAGAGATGGGGAAAAGCTTTTAGTGTCAGCTGAGCCGAGAGAGAGAGAGAAAGAGAAATTTAACGAAAACCATATTGTCCGAAAATGTTTGATTGAGTGAGGGAAATTTTGTTGAGGGAGGAGAGAAGTTCCAGGATCATACCATGACCATTAAATTTAAAGAGAGCCTGTGGATTTTCCCTAATGTTTTCCTCATCAGTGAATGGAGATAGAGAAGAGGGATGTGTGTGTGTGGAGATTCGAGCCGAATGTTTGGCTAGGTTTTGTGTGACGCAATCCAAGTTTTTTTTCTGTAAAAAAAGAAAGAGAGACAGGAGAGTATGCAAGTATAGATAGATAATAATGGAGGATGTTGTGGGTAAAATGGAAATGGAAAACAGATTTTCGCCCTTCGTCTTCTCTTCTCATCGTAGGATTGAGAGTAAAGTAGAAACACACAGAAAGAGAGAGGGAAGATAAAAAAGAATGGAAGTGTAGTCAGTGGGCTTGTGTAAAAAAAAATTCTGATAGTAAGTCAAGAGTGCAATGGATTTTGTATTTTGAACCCACTCGGCCGGCGGCAGCTTGGTGCTTTTCCTCCTTCTGCAAGTGTGTATGTGTGTGTGTGTGATTATTTGTGTTGTGAATTGTGGGCAGAGAGATGATGATTCTTATTTCCTGGCTCTGGCTGTTGTTGTTCTCACCGAAAATTCCTCAAAGGGCAATGGCAAAGTTTTTTTTTTTAAAAAAATGGAAAGAAAAATGTCCTCATGGGATTAGATTGAGGTATCGGGGAAGAGGATGCACAGAGAGATGTGTGGATTGAATTGCATCAGAAAATGTTGACTGGGGTAAGGATTTAAAAATATTTACTGAGTGGAAGGGGGGGGGGATGAAGTGTAGTATTGGCTCAATGGGAGAGAATGAAAGAGATGGAGTGTGTGTGTGTAGAGATTTGTTGTTGGAAATCCCCAAAGGTTGCTCCGAATCCGAGGAGGGAAATTGTCGTTGGCAAGAAGAGTTGTGTCTATTCTGTTGAGTATGTGTGTATTTTGTTATGTAGGTTAGAATGAAGAAAGTGTATGTTAATTTATGAGTCGACAAGTTAATGTGGGTTCCAGTTCCGTCATTCTAAATTCCGAGTGGCGCCTTGGATCTCTTTTAGAGGGAAATTAGTTCCAAGATTCATTGTGACATCTTTCCTTTCTCCCTCTGCCTCTCTTTTCCTCTTTTAATGTGCACAATGTAAAGTTATAGAGTGTCAAAAAGGAGTGAGTGTGTTTGGGGTCTACCTCTTGCATATTTTTTTGAGGATACTTGGTCAGGGTAATGAGGATTTTTTACAGCGTAGTTTAAAGTGGAGAGTTGTTCAAGGAAATTATTAAGGATAATTTTGGGGTTTTTGGCATGGCCGATTGTATTTTTGTTTGTAATATTTGTCTATGGGGAAAATTGTATAATAGAAAGGAAAGATAGAGGGGAGTCAATTGTTCCACTGTTGAGTCAGTCTGTTTTATATCTGTCGGATGTAAGTGAGAGAAAGAGAGGATAAGAGTTGAGACGTATGATGTAATTTAATTGGGTTGTTGCGACGTGGAGACACTGAAGAGAGGGTGAAAATGCTGTTTGTTGTTGTTGTCTCCCCCCTTTCTCAGGCTGCAGCGTAGTGAAGTGTAGTAGGATGTGTGATTTTGGATTCTTGTCACGTTCTTCACGGTGAAAACAAGTTTTTGGGCCAGTTGATCGTACGTCTTCTGTCTGTGTTACTTTCACTCTCTCTCTCTGTCTCTCTTCGTTTCCGTTCATTTGTGGTTGGGATGAGAAAATTTGGATGAATTTAATTTTGGGAACGGGTGAGGAGGATGACCATAGGGTATAATATAACATTGTAGGATGTAGTCTAAATTTTTTTAATGGGCGAGGATGGGAATCTAATTTGATTTGACTGACTGACTGAAGAGCTGTCCAATGGACAGCTGACTCTTTCCTGCTTCGTTTCGTTTGGGAGTGACAAAGTGAAATGTCTTGTCTGTGTACTTGTTGTTTGTCGACCTATTGTAATTAGAATGATGGAAGTATAAATCTTCAAAAATTTGTATTTGTCAGGGAGAATGGATGAGTTAAATGGCATGTGTACACATTCAGACTTTATATTTCAATTTGAAATACATACGTAAGGAATTGGATTGAATATTAATTTGATGTCTCATTTGTTTTTACTACTAGTAAATTACTTGCAATTAGAATTGTGTACTCTTCCAAAATATTTTTTGTTGTCGTTGTGACGAGTGTTGATGATTAGGATTTGTTTACCTATATCCGAGTATTGTGTGTGAAAGACGTAATTAGTGTCAGTAGTGGCATAAGTTTGGTGCATTTGCAAAAATCAGGCAAAAAACATGTGGGTTCCAGGTTTCCACTTGACGATTTTTTTCTTCTTCTTCCTCTAATGTTCTTGTATTCATTAGCTTTGTCTTCTGTGTGTGACACACACCGTGTGTATATATGGCATAAGGGGTGTACGGATAGCATGTGGCAAATTTTTTCCCTTTTTTTGCTGACTCTAAAAAAATAATTTTTTGAGGAAGAGGAGCTGATAAAAATAGAGGAAAGAAGGAGGAGGAAGAGTAAATAATTTGTGCAGATTTTTTATGTAATTTCTTACCCAGAACTTTTCTCGCAGTTGTTTTTGGGGGGCGAAGCTCTTCTCTCGCTGTTTCTCTGGTTCAAGATTATCATTACAACAATTTTTTTGGTCGTAATTTTAGCATTTATAAAAAAAAAGAAAACATAAATCCCCCTCTCAGCACAGATACACATGTGCATTTATCATTTGGTCTCGCATTTTGCATTGGCTTGCAGATTTTTGCAGCTCATGCACTTTTTTTCAAAAAAAAACTACACACACAAAGTGAGGGAAGGGAAGAAAAAATGAAAGTCATTTTTTTCGTGTCTCTCCTTTTCCATTAATCCTTTAAAGCATGTCCATAAATCCAAGGGTAGAGAAGAGAGATGGGAAATGGAGGGATATTAAATTAAATTGTAGGGAAATTAAAATGATGTTCTACCACAACATTTGATGGGATAATGTCAGAAAAATGGATATTTTGATCAAAGAGTGTGGTCTGTGGCACGTAAGGCTTATAGTCTTTGACTGTGCTCTCCCGAGATTTTTCGTTCAAGATGATTTTCTGAGATTTGGTGTGGTTGGACGTGCCATTTATGTGTGTGTGTAGTGTAGGGAAACATGTGGAGTATTTAATATTTGCATTGACAATCATAGTAATGATTATGGATCCTCTCCATCATGTGTGTGCCGCCTATGTAGTTGTTAGTTGTGGTTTTCATGAAGCTTTTACTAATGCAATGGCATAACATGGTAGAACATGGATAGGCTCATCTGTCTCCGTGTGTGTGTGATATTTATAGCTTGATGGTTGAAATTTATGAGGCCTTGAATTTTGAATATGACAGAACAGAGGCAGAAGAGAAAGAGAAAAAGGCTGATGCTGTGAAACACATGGAGGCATAATAATAATATTAGTTACTTTGATTATACACACAATCCACAATGAAAAACCTCTTTATTTCGTGTGTGTGTCTTTGCAGAATGAGATGCAATGTCAAAATTGCGAGCAAAGAAGAGTGTGTGTGATACAATATTATGCGGCTGGTGAATGATAAGAGAGAGTTATGTAAATACAATGTGTGTCTTCAAACTCTCGTCATCGTTGAGGATCCTTCCAAAATAACGATTACAAGTTGAGTGCTTCAGGAGTAAGAGTAGACTGATGGCTTTTCTCATTTCGGAACACCCCATTTGAATTTGTTTTTGTGTGGTGTGTTTTGTGGATATTTTTCTGTACTGTCACGTCATGTCTTTTTTATCTCAAAAGTCATTTGAATGGAGAGGGAGAGGGAGATTTTTTTGAGGCCTTTTAATATTTTTTCTCAAGTCATCCTCTGCAGTTTCAATTTACATGTGGAATTAACACTTTGGAGGAAAAATATGAAATCACTTTGAACATTAAGTGCAGGAGGAGGAGGCAGCTGTTGGTAGAGAAGTTGAAAGAATTATATTCTTACTTTAGTTTGACATTGAACTTTCTCTGTGTGGCTCGTGTGTGAGTGAGTGAGGTGGTCTTGTCTTTCTCCTCAGATTATGAGGGAACATGCGCTTCAATTGACCCAGTCCAGTTTTTCGAGGCCAAAGGTTTTTTTCTTCTCACTCTCTCTCTCTCTCTCTCTCTCTCTGTTGTGAATCGCATTTATGCTGATGGTTTTCGAGGAGAGTGAGGAAAATGCAGTTGGATAAAGTACAAGGTGAATGGAGATGAGGTAGGATATTGTATTGTGCTAAAAATATTGAGATGCGAATGACAAATGGTTTTTTATTCAGCTACTTGTATGCAAGTCCAGAACTTGGATGCAACACACACACACAGCATGTGTGGAGGGAGGTGTGTACTGACAGGGCCAGATGGAATGATTTACATTATTGTTTAGAACAGAGAGACAGAGGGATGGGATGTAATGACTTTATTATTACCCTGGTTATGTAACACTTGGAGGAAAAAATGATGATGGGAATAAAATAATTTGGGACATGTTTTTACAGCTGGAGGTAAAATGAAGAAATTTAAAATAATGGATCATTGTTTTAAAAACTGTACAGTAAATACGGATTAAGGGGAAAAGTTTGAATTAATTTTTGGTCTTGTCTTGGAGGAAGAGGGTTGAAGAGAAGTCGCGAGAATACAGAAGAATCGGATTGTGAATTTAATTGGAGGAAATAAAATTAGACAAAAAGTTAAAAATTCGTTGACAGAGGAATCAAGAGTTAGTATTTTTATACATTTTATTAACTATGTCTGTGATGTGACTTGGACTTTTTTTAAATTGAGAGTAAATTTGCTGGGCAAATGTTTATGTGGCATAATTGTGAAATTGTTGTTGACTGACCTTGTTACAAAATATTATATTAAAAGAGGATTTAGTGATGACGGACAATGTATTTGGGAGTGAGTTAATAGGTTAATTTTAAGTGTGATCAATCTAATTGATTTTGTTGTTGTTTTTGCTGTTGCTGTGCTGTTCTGTTTGGATTATTTAGTGGGATATAATTAGTTGAGGGATTGATACAGTCCAGACATTAGAGTGTGAGAGTTCAATGTTGCAGAGAGTAGACAAACACCCATGTTGGCAGATTATTGCATTATTTGTATAAATATTTTTAAAAAAAATTTGGAGTGGGAGTGAATTTGTAAAATAGATTTCCTCATGACGGATCCTCTGTGTGTGTATCGTGTGTGATGAATGAAAAATGCAGGTCAAGTTTCAATTTTAATGAGTAGAGTCTTCATTTGGATTCATGACTTCCTTGTCTTTACTCTTTAGAGAGAATTAATATATAATATAGTGACGTATGTGTGTGCGGGGGGGAGTGCAATGTCAGAGTCACGTTCAAGATCAATTTTTGTTTCTCTCTCTCCAAAAATTGATGACCATGGCCTTTACATTGACACACTACGACAGACTGGAATTAACCCTTGACCCTGCCCTGCACTTATTAGTGTATCAAGAGAAAAACTCATATGAATGGGGAAATGCAGAAATTTCCAGCTCGAACATGATGTATCATGTAACGAGAAGAGAATGATACTAATTAATAATTTTTTTATTTACAGAGAGTCCCGATCAACATTGACCAAATAGATCCATCAGTCTTTGCAGCTTTAAGTGGGGACTTCAATTCGGATTTGGAGATCACGGAGGGTGGAGTGTCATCTTCTCTTATCCCTCATCATTACGACTCTGCCACGTCACCCGAGCAGAAAGCCGTGAGTCCTCCTCCTCTTTATTTGAAAATATTATCTGCATCTCATACAACAACTAAAAGGGAATAAAAGATGGACACAGTGCACAAAAAGGCATCAGTTAATATTGTATTATGCAATGGAGAGTGTAAGATGCTTTGACTATTTGTATGAAAATGGTGGAGAGTGGAGAGGAGACTGTCTGACAGTTTAATTTATTTGTTTACTTCACACAACTTAAAAGAGGAGTTTCAAATCTTGTTTGTTCCTCCTGTGTGCCTGTGTCTGTGTGTGTGTGTATGATGGGCTGGGGAGAGTTTAATTTGCAGGTCGTAAGATGTTCTTTCAAGTCATGTTCAACTTTTCATCCCGTCTACTTTTCTACACACACATTAAACTCACGGTGTAATTTTTGAGACTAGTTTTACTAGAAAAATGTGTGTGCACTGTGAGTTAAAAAGTTGTAATGTTTTTAATGTGGTAGAATGCATTTCTTGGATTTTAAAAAAATGAATGTCAGAGAATATAAAAAATATTTTGGAAGGAATTTAAATGGCTATTCGGGATGTCCAGGACATTTGAATATTGTTGATGGTTGTTAGGATAAGATGATGTACAAGATAGTATTTTGTAGGATTGGAAGCTTTCCAGTATTTTTTTCTAGTATGAAAGGGACAGTGTCCTGGATTCACACATTTGTCATCCTCCAGCATACAAGGTGTCACGTGCTCACTGGACAAGTTTGGGATTTACAGCAACAGATTCCATGTTGGGTTGTTGTGTGTGGGAGAATATTCTTGTTGTCTGGGTATGTGGATTGTAGTGTATTGGGAGAAAAGGAAGACAGGTTGAGGATTTTGTTTTTGTGGTTGAAAATGCTGTCATAATTTTCCCCTATATTTCATCATTTGCTCCATACGTACTCGAGAAGGAGGAGAGTCTTTCCATACATATTGGATGATTATTCAAAAGAAGAGGGGGGAGGAGAGAGTGCAATGCATCTGGTTTTCTTGCAAGAAGAATTGATGAATAATAATTGGTCATTATAGGACTGTGTGTTTGTGTGTGACCTTGCAGGGATGGATGTGATTGGGAGTTATTTTTTGAAATATGTGTTCTACCATACTGTGTACGACGTTGTCTATTTTCCTTGATTTTTTAAATAATTTCGAATCGTATTTAATTATCAATTTTTTCTCTTGTGTAATTAATGTAATTATTGTGTTAAATGGTTGGATTCGTTAACAAACAGCTTTGACTTCAAATTGTTATTGTAGTAAATTAAATTGAGATGCAGTATAGTCGGATGTAGTTAATTGTCGTCAATTTCGTCAAATGTCCCCTTTGAAAAGAAAAGATGTCTTGTGATTAAACTGTAGAGTATGAAATTGAGTCCACGGATAACGGGGAGACAGTTTAAAAAGAAATGAATGTTAAGAACGTCTTATAGATGAAACCTAATTAATAATTGAATAATCCCTTTTAAGTTGCGGTCTGTCAAAGTGTAAGTTTTTTTTCTTTAATAATTTTTTGAAAAAGTTGTACGAGATAACAAAGGCTCAAAATAAATGGAACTTACAAGAGACAGAGTAGAGTGTCTTGTGTGTGGGGAGGAGGTTGACGTTTTGACTGTTCCAGGAGTAGAGGAGCCAGATGTGAGGAGAGAGTAATAAGGAGAATAATGTGGATGGAGTTTCCTCAATAATTCATTCAACCCTCCACCCCGTCCCCATACCACAAAAATACATACTAGTAATCTAGTAAATATGTTGGATGTAGCTTATTCTATTTTTTTTGCCAACCGCTTATACTTGTATTATTATGCACTCTCTCATCGAGAGTGTGTCTCTATCCATTTGGTAATTTGGTTTCTTATTGCGCAGTTATCTTCTTCTTCCTCTTCACTTTTATATGTATCTTTGTCCTGAAACTCCAATTGTAAATAATTAGTATGTACTGTACTTTGACCATGTTTTCTATTCTCTACGATCTACCAACTGGGTTTCATCATCGTTTACATTTATACTGATCAGAGGAAAGGGGCACTGACCTAGCTGTCCACTCCAGTCTCCCTGAATTTTCTCACCAGTTTTCCGGGTAATTTACTTGGAATGCGAATCACTTTCTTAAGTACAGTGAGATTCTTTATTTGTTTTAATGGAAGGAAAAAATTTGTATGTAAGGAATTAATCATCTTCACATTGTCAACATACACACACACACTTCTATGTTCGTGTTGACAATGACAATTAAGAGGATTAGGTAAATGATGAAAGGAGCGAGAGAGGACATTTTGTGATTGACAAACAATGTGGATTTCAATTATACAAATTTGAATTAACAAAGGACGATAAGATGCACGTGGCAGTTTTTATTATTATTATTAAAAAATGATGAACATGGTCCAAAGACTGCAGTCGAAACAGGTTTTTCTGGAGGATTTTTGTGCCCCACTGTTGATGATAAATAGATTAATGGGATTCATAAGAGGACTAGTAGAAATTTGTAATTGAAATTAGAGTGACTGCTATATTTGCATAGGTTGGTTTGAAGATTTTAGAGTTTAAATGGTCGACTCTGTATCGTTTGGCTAGTTCTTTTAAAAACGAAAAAATTATTGTGGACACATTGAAAAGGACTGACATTTATATTTTGGTGTGAGGATCTAAGGGCTATTGACTTCTTGACTGGGGTTTGTGACACGTATGGAAAATGGAGAATAGGAGAGAGAGTGTGTGTGTCGTAAAAGTTTATTTTTTTTGGAAATAGGATTACCAAGGAAGAATTTCCATTTTGAAGAATGTTCTTTGATAATTTTGAGAAAATTTAGTGAATGGGATGGATGAGCGGTGCGGTGTGTGTAGTAAAGGAGAGGATAGTAAAAATGGACTTTCCCTCTGTCCTCCTTTCTCTAGGATTTTAAAGTCATCCATGCATTGTTGAAGTTTGAGACATAAAAATGAAAGACTACACACACTACAATGGGGTGTAAGGGTGCAGTTGTGTGTGTATGACGTAAGATTATTCTTCGTCACTATTACGGTTCTATCCGTATTACGAAGAATGATTTGATATTGTAGTATTAGGCACGTAACTACCACCAGTTGACTTATTTATAGCAAAAAATAAAAAACTTTTGCTCTCTCCCGCGCGTTTCCCTTGCTTCAGCTCCTCAGTTTTCTAAATTACTCACGGACCGATCACCACGACTTTTTCTGCGTTCCCGATTTTACGGAGTTACCTGGTCGGATAATGGCTGGCAAAGGAGCTAAAGGAAATCAGAAGAACAGGGATACAAGGTAAGCTGTTTCTTTCGTACTTTGGGTGTGTTTTTGGTTTATTTATACATGATCAGCTAAATAAGATTGAAAAAAGAGATTTCCTGGGCATGGACCCCTCGCAGAGTGGAGTTCTGTAGAGCTGGACATTTTGTTCCTTCTCTCAGCTGTATCATGTTAATCAGGACAATGACGTAGTCAAGTTCCACACAATTATGCCCGTGTTTGTCACCATTTAAGGGACAATTTAATTAAAAATACCAAAATTTTGGTTTTTTAGCCCCGACATCTTGACGCTAGGTGCTACCGGCACATCTAGAGGGCAGCCACCTGCACTTTCTGGGCAAGCTGGTCTGGCCTTGGCAGCTGGTTTGAATCAACCTGATAATTCTGGTGGTCAGGATAATTCCAACTTGGGGTTAATGGTGTCTCAACTCGCAGCCGCTATTTTATCCATGCCTGTCAAGTGTAAGTTCCACATAGTGGCAAATAAGTAAATATTACAAGTTTTTCTTAGCTGTGAAATTAAAGAAAATATTCAGAGTGCCTTCTCTCTTTGGTTTTCTTAGTAAACCAAGTCATAGAGGGGCCGTGTAATGATGTTGATTCTCATCATGAAGAAGATGCCCAGTCAACTGGAGAGGTTGACGAATTGGATTTTTTAATGGCTGGACTTCGTGAGGATGACAGTGCCAGACAATTCAGCTGCAGGGGCTTCTGATGAGACTATGAAAGTTTTCAATGAAATGTTAAACCAAAACAACAAGGCAGCTGAGTATGGACCCCCACTCTCTAGCCAAGTTGCTGAGTCTCTGCTGAGAGCTATTCAGAAGGAGAGTCAGAAGGAAGATCGTACTAAAGTGAAAGATGAATATCTAGTACCGGATAATGCAAGACTACTCGGGGTACTCGTGTAAATCCAGACATATGGAGATTATTGGACACAAAGGCCAAGTCAAAGGATAGTCAGCTGCAATCTCTTCAACAACATGTGAGTCGTACAATCATTGCTCAGGGGGGAGTATATGATGCTGTGTCAGAATTAGTCAAACAAAAGCAGATGAGCATAGATGGGATGAAGACAATTCTGTCACCATTGCTCTTTGCTGCAGCTGAGACTGGAAAAGCCCACAAAGAACTGAGTGCCCGGAGAAGATTCAATATCAAATCTACTCACCCGGCTGTTGCTCCATTGTGTTACCCAATCAACCCGGTTACAGAATTCCTGTTTGGGGATAACCTTGAGCAGAATTTAAAAGCTGGTAATTAAATAATATTAATTATTTATCCTTCATATAATCAGCTTAATTGATATAAGGTTAGGTAGTTGATAATGAGTGTTGTTCATATTGGACTATGTTATAGCCAATGCTACCTCTACGCTGGTTCAACCAGTGACAAAGGCAGCTAAACGATTTCATCCTTTCAAGTCACAAAGAGGCTCTGGACATAGAGATTTTACTCCAGCTAATCAGTCAAAAAGCTTCCGAGGCCGGGGACGAGGCACCAACAGAGGCCACAACAAGGGACAATATCATCAGCACCAACCAACCAGCAGCAATAAATGTAAATGTCTAATTACAATAGTTACAAATGTAATATAAATATGCTGGTAGATTAGGAAATTATTATAGTCAATGGCAGAGCGTGACAAATGATGCGTATATATTAAATATTTTAAGAGGTTATAAGATAGAATTCAGCTGTGAACCATATCAAGCATATGAACCTAACTGTATTTTTTCTAAATCAGAAGAGCAGCTGATATCAGAGTGTGTGGAAAAGTTAATTGCTATCGGTGCGAAAGAGGAAGTAGAGGAGAATGATAAACAATTTATGTCTAAGATATTTACTGTGCCCAAGTCAGACGGTAGTCATAGATTAATTAATTCTAAATTTAAAAAAGCTGAATGAATTTGTAGCTTACCAACATTTTAAGCTGGAGGTCAGTGTGTATGATTTTAGAACAAGATATGCAGCTTGGTAATATAGATTTACAAGATATGCAGCTTGGTAATATAGATTTACAAGATATGCAGCTTGGTA
>WJFB01002347.1:0-20049 GCA_009870185.1 Pygmarrhopalites habei
GCAGTTTTGAGATGAATTCCAGAGATTTCGTAGTCGACATTAAAAATTACTATTTACCATAAGACATAAAGATACACAAAGTTGACTCTCTGGCAGTCTCCTTCCTTTGGACACGACTGGACAGCGGAGGATCCTCTTTTCTTTTTCATACCAAAAATGTAAAAAATGTTTTTCTCTTGAAGAATATTTGTGTGCGTGGAGGGGAGAGTGGAGGAGGGTGGAATGGGTTAGATGAATAGATAAACAAAACGGACCAGACTCTCTTTTTTGGGATACCCATAGTCACACAATGCAATGAAGTATAGGGGCTGCTCTATCTCCGATCAGTGAGTGATCACTGGGACGTGTAGCGCCTCCAAAACGTTCATAAACACAGAAAAGATCACCTCTTCTTCCTCCTCCTCTTTGAATCTTCTTCATCACGAGGAGCATCTTTAGCGCCATTGCTTTTTCGTACCTATATTTGTATTTTGAATGGAACATTAGTTCCCAGTGCGAGAGTCTCCTATTTTTTGTAGGCTATGCACGTCACCCGCGAACCAACCCATGAAAGTACAGGTGTATTTAGTATGCACAGTTTATAATGGCCAAGAGAGAGAGAGAGATGGGAGATACAAAAAGTAAATTTTTCATCCCTCTCTGCATAATATGAGAATGTCATACGAACTCGTCTTCCTCTCTCGTACTTGGGCATATCTCAAGACGATATATTGGTCGAGAGGAAAGGAATTGTGTGGAGGAGACTGTGAAACAAGACTAAATGGTGGTCCACTCCACACACACACACGCTTCCCAACACAAATGCATGAGTAGGGAACAAGTAGTAGTAAAGGCAGTTAGCTGGATGTGTGTGTGTGTAGTTGATGATGCTGGGCTGTGCATTCTAAATAATGATATACAAAGTGTATAGAGAATTTCTAATACTCGTTGCCATCAAATTTGTGGCCGTCTGGCCAAGTGAGTTTTTTCCGTATTGACCATTCCCTGGAGGAACACGCTTTTATTCCTTCTCTCTCCTCCGTCCATCCACCTATCCTTCCCTCCACTTCTTCTCCTTCTTATGAATCTGTATGAGATATAAAAAATATGTACACACACTCATACACTATGTATGTGTGTGTGTAGGGAGAGAGTGGACTTTTTAGTGGTGGTGCCAATGTTTAAAAGATCTGATGATGGAGGCACGCAGTGGAGGCACGAATGCATGTTGTCGGCTATACTCATTCCCTCCGGCACACACATTCTCTGCTTCATTAGACCCACGACTTTTTTATCCGGATTGCCCCAAAACTTGGATTTTGTACTCCTTCACCCACCCCCCTCACCCCCCTTCCAGCCGAACCAGGACAAGACCGAAGAAATGAGACGAGGAGAAGATGAACGCTATCCTCCACTCGAATTTAGGAAGGGGTAAAAGTTTTTAACATGATCTCTCCCTCTCTTTATTGGATTGCTAATGCCACGCTTGATGTGTATGCAATTGCCCGTCCATCCGGCCGTCCGTCCGTCGTCCAAGATTATTTTGCTCTAATGCCTCATTGGACTCTGGTAATACAAAAGAGAATCTTCCCTAATTCTCTTCCCCCGTCCAAATCATCTTATCTCCCTCAAAACCAGCCCTCCAACCATATCTCATCTCCCCCAACTTTTCTTACATGTATTTTCACTTTTCTCTCTCTCTCTTTCCTTGTCTTTACCTTTTGTATACATTAGTGTAGCATTACTGTAGCTTTATGATCCCTATAAACAAGGGAGATGAAAATGGTGAGCGCTCAGGATTTTGATGAAATTTATTCAACTTCTAATTTAGTTTGCCCCCAGCAATCAGCTTTTTTTGGTTCATTTCAAGAATTTTAAATTTTTATTTTACAACCAACCGCCGCTCCAGCCACACAGTCATCATCCAAATAATCCAAATCCTCTTTAGAGAAAATATTCTCGAATTTGACTCCATCCCAGTCCACACTCTGCTCAAAATTTCAACTACCAACAGTTTTATTGTGCTACACAATAAAATTATACAATCTCCAGAAATTCCTCCCCGGAATTATTCATGACAAGGATGATGATGGGAAATCTTCTCCATTCAGTAATGGGTACTAGGATGTCCATAATCGTATCATAAGTAAGGATCATTGAAAAAATTTTAAGACCTTCAAAAACGATCCTCTGCCCTCCCTTCACCTCTGCACTACATCAAAGTAGAGGGAAGGAGGCTTTATCGATAAACTTGTAAATGAATTTTGAGTGGAGTTCAAAACCTGAGGAAAATTGATATTAAGCCTCCTATATTCAAGAGCCTCCAAAGAATAACAAACGAGACTGGAAGAGGAAAGATAAATTATTAGCCCCTCCACTTCTTGATACTTTCGTCCAGTGTAAGAACGTGTGTGTATATATAGCTCAAAGTATTCTCATTCTCATTCCATTATTACCACACTACCGATTGGTTTCATAAATTGAACCGGAAAATAGGCTTTCTCTCTCTCTCACTCTCTGGATTCCTGTGACTCAAAAGTCGTTCGAAAATATCCAGCTTGTTGTTGTTCTACAAACCATTTCCTCTCTCTCCCTGGACTCTCCTTCACTGCTCACCTGAGTGAGTGTGTGTGTGTGAAGAGTACAAAGAATTATTACATAAGCTTCCTTGGATAATGGATATGTTAAAAAAAATAGTATACGGTAAGTGGTGTAGTGAGTACCGCAAGGAGCTGAGCTAGTAAAAAATGAAAACAAGTCAGCTTCGCCATGCAATTTAAAAAAGGAATCTCTTAACATATTACATGCTCTTTCCCTACACACACGGTCATTTGTAGCAGGAAAATTCTTGGCCCCTCTCTTACCCTCACTGTAAGAGAGAGAGAGTGAGTGTGTGTGTGTTGTGGAGGTTCAACTGAACTGCACAGACAGACACACAAGTGAATCACTTTTGTTAGTTGTGATGTTGTTAGTTAGCAAGATGGTTCTGTTGGTCGGGATGAGACATTCATCATCCTCCGAGAGATTCCTGGGTGATGGGTCCATATTAGATCCTAATCTTTGAGGAACGGCCACGTCCGCAACATTCAACCATCCTCACAATACAGACAATCCAGCGGTTTACACAAACACTCAACACACACACTCTCTCACCCACCCACCCCCCATTTTATACAACATCAGAGATGGAAAATCTGCCTATGAAAATCTCCAGCGATAGCGATTTATGTACTTTTTGACATGGCTCAACTCAACCTGAGCCCCTTTATGAAATAGTCAACGTGTGTGTGTGTGTGTGTGTGTCTATCTGTTTTTTGTATGTGTATAATACCTGCCAAGCCTTTCACTCGAGTGTGTGTGTTTGTGTCATGATTGCATTCTCCATTTTCGGCATTTTACGCTAAGCTGATGGCTCTCTTTCCTCTCTTGTTTTGTAAATTGTGGTGAGTCGAAGAGGCAACTTAACAACAATCCCCCTCCCCCCCTCCACTACACATCTGCATAAAGAAACAAGAGCCTTCCATACAGAATACAGATGGACAGATTCAAACACACACAATACCATGGCCACATGGTCCAACACCAGAATAATTTAGCATTCTCTCTCTCTTGTCGAACTGTCGACTCTTCTCCTACCAGTACATGAGTGTGAAGGGGGTAGTATAGACTACACACACACTCCATGTTGACTCTAAATATTCTGTTGTATGTGAATCAAGGAGCATAAAATCCGAGGTGTAACAGGTCCAAGAGTTTTATGACCACACACTTTTTAAAAAAAAGTCGCCAAAGTTGACCGGCACGAACGAAAAAGAAAAAAGAGGAGGGGATGGACGAAGCACTTTACATGAGGGCTGAGCATTAGCACAATGTCCCAGGAAAAAGTTTATATATAAACAGAGGTGCAGCCTCTTTTTCTAAAAAAGAGATTTTTTGTGTCAATGACCATGACGTCAACCCAGCTACCAGTAAAATCATAGTAGAAGCAAACAGGGGACAATTTTGGTCAAGTTTTTGTGCAAAGAAAGGAGGTAAAAAATAGGACACACACACTCACACACTGCTCTCATTTTTACTGTCCTTTTCCCTCCTCCTCTTATCATTGTCAACAAATTCCCTCAACTAATTTTACGCGAGTTCTCAGAAAAAAACAGATAAAGGAACAGAGATTGTGTGTAATGTGAGTGTGTACGGGTAAACTGTAAAGCAGTACACATTAACATTAAGAGATATGGAAGTGATCTATGACTTTTCAAGTGAGATGGGGATGAAAT
Source organism: Pygmarrhopalites habei (assembly GCA_009870185.1). NCBI lineage: Eukaryota > Metazoa > Arthropoda > Collembola > Symphypleona > Arrhopalitidae > Pygmarrhopalites > Pygmarrhopalites habei. The sequence goes on from WJFB01002347.1 coordinate 4,254, forward strand.
AAAATGTATGCAACTCTTGAGACGACAATAAAGGATGGTGAGTGTCCAATTCCCTATCTCTTCGACTCTTTCCCTGTGATTTGACTATTTTTTACAATGGCATCAAGCTTGGTCGTCTTCTCTTTGTGTCCTCTCACATCCAACAAGGCAAGGGAGGCGAGAGGGAAGAGACAAGAGGAGGATGTTGTTAGAATTCACAAGTTGGACTCAACTTGTCCATTGTATTTAGATTGTACAAGAGAGAGGAGGAGGGAAGGAGAGGGAAAAAACTGGATTCGGTAGTTGACAACAGCAGGTTTTATTACAAAAATACAAAGTTGTGTTCCAACCTTCCTCTCTCTCTCTCTCTCTCATAATCTTCACATTACACGTTTAACAGGGAGGTTGTTCTTGGGAGGAGGATGCAAAGTGAGGCTGAGAAAATGTTGACTTTCGTCTTAAATCTCCCGTGTCCTCCTCCTCCTTCTCTTTTTACACATCCATCCTGATGACGACGAGCACAAACCTGCTAATAGTGTGCCCGCATTTGCATACGTACATTTTTTGTAGGGTCTCCCCTTTCCCCTGCCACCTCATGTAATTTCACAATACAATTGTGGACTTAATTTATTGGTTGGCTCTCTCAAACTGACCTGAATGATGAAGTCCCTCTTCCCCACATTTTGTACAATAATAAAGAATTAAATTCCACAGAAATTGCTTGATCTGTGTATTCAAGTCAACTCTCAAGTTTTGTCCTTTTCCCCTCATACTTCACATTCTCCCTCCCAACACATCATACTGAATCATGCTGGGTCAAGAGTCACAGGGAAATGTTGGGAATTTTCTGGGAGGAAGAGCAGCCGTTAATGCCGTTAATGCTAAAAGAATTTTTCGATTATTTTATGGATGATTCGAGGGTGACTCCGTGTGGCCTTTGAGAAAAAAGACTAATCATAGTTTTATCCAGAGGAAGAAAGGAAGGAATCAGAAATCTTCGGATGATGATTTGTACCTGTCATTCAGACAAGGCACACACAACCCCCACCTGATAATTGCTGGTATGTTTTTAGAGGGAGGGAGGGGGGAGGTACATTTATAAAGCAGTAAATAAAAGAAAGGGATGTTGGTGGTTATGAAACACATTTTTCGGAATGGAAGTTCACACTGGGGGATGGATGGCTAGGTGTTCAGTTTACATACACTCACGAGGGTAGGAAAGGTGTGGAGGGCCACAGCCTCCCTGCCAGGACGTCCAAATTGGTGGTGAAAATAATAAGAATATATACAAAAATAATAAAATAAGACAGGGAGAGTGATACAGTGAGAGGCAAGAAGGAACTCTCCTTCTTGTCCTTGTTGCTGTTGTTGTGTTGTGTGTCTATTATGGAGAATGATTGAAGGAACACTTACTTTTTGTGTGTTGTTGGAGTCTGGGATGTGGATGGGCCCTTTCAGGCTGGGTTTGCCCAGGTACCAGTCTTCCCGATGATCGTACTTCCCTAGAAGCTCCAGCAGGGCGGGTACATTGACATAATTGTCATCGTCAAAGTGGCAAAACCACCTACAAGGGAGGACACACACACACACAAAGAAAAAAAAATGAGCGTTGCAAATCCCATTCGAACACCAATCCACACCATTTTAATCTCCTCATTTTATGCCCCAACCCGCATAAGTCACGCACTCACAAAAGCCATCACAATAAACGTCAATGCTCATCACACGTGTTATATAATAGACACAGGCCAAGACTTGAACAGGAGAGAAAAAAATCCGAAATTTCTTTCTTCCTAGGTGTGCCCCTTCCATTATCATTACCAGTTACCGTATTCACTCTAATAGCATTCTCCGGCTCGGGTCCTTTTTAAAAAAATTTGACTCTGTCAGACAGACAGGTACTTTTCGTTCACTTTAATAATACACCCGAATTTTGAAAATTATGACCCATTTGTTGTGTACACAACACAATAAGGGGAATTCTGACTCTACTCCCGGGCGCTAGTAGAGTAAATACGGTGTCCGTGTGGTGGTAAGTGTACAATAATAATTTTAGTAAACAGTCTCAGCACATAAAAACAAAATGTTCTCCATATTTCCTCAGCTCTGACTCATCTATTTATTTACTCTGTGAGTCTACAGTCAGGGGAAGAAGAAAGTTCGAAGGATGATTTGATGAGTTCATAATATTTTGAAAAAACAAAGACTCCTTCGTTTCTCCTGAGTAAATAGACTTGGCACAGAAAAATTGGAATTTTATAACAAGATAGGAGTGCTTTTATTTTATATCTGACAGATACTATCTGTGTTGGTGACGTGCGTCATCCCTTCAAAAAATACAGTTGTACATATACGAGTCCAAAAAACTATTATCCAGTATTTTACAGCCAATCATAAAACTTGTGCACGTTCGTCCGGATTGTAGTAGTAAAGGAAGATGACTATATACTTATAATATTATTATCATTATTAAACTGAACAAATGTTTTGGTGGGGGATAAAGGGCAGAAAAAATTGCAATTTTACAAAGTTATTAGAATACTTGATAATACAATAAAAATGTGTCTCGTGTTCCTATTCTCCAAACGTCGTATCAAGTTAAAAATTTGAATACATCGTACAAAGTTCTGGCCTACTGAATACAAAATCGTACGGACACAAACAGCAGCCATCCGTTTAATGTGCTGACACAATATCTCAAGTCAAAAGATAAGAACCTTCATGTTTGTGTGTGTACACTCCACATCAATCCAAACACACACACACACACACTGTATGTATAAAGTATTTAGAGACCCACTTCATTTTTGATTTGGTGATGGCACACAAAGTACAAGGGTAAACATTGGCTAGGTAAATAATGAATTTTTGTCCAAACTTACGACTTAGAGGTCCTTAAAAAAGCGTCAAACTCCATGGACATCTTGCAACATAAAGCCTGCCTGTAATTCAAACATGAGAGAAGAAAAAAAAATTAGACATTGTACATGATAACAACAAACTTTGATCGTTTTTCTCTTCAACTAAATCAATACAACATCAACACAACATTCATCTCCTCACACTGGACACATTATCTTTGTGAAAAATCAAAATACGTTTTGCTTTACACACACACGATATGATGGACTCTCTCTCTCGCTCTCGAAAAAAAACCCGCCTGCCTTTTAGCACCATTCTGGGTGAAGGATCTGTTGACTGGACACACACACATTCACACAGACCTCAGCCCTCCCTCCACGGACAATGAGAATATAAATTTTAAGTTTTTTATTATGCTAATACAAAAATGCCTTCTTAATGTTATGTCCGTGTGTTTAATAGATCAGACGGGGAAAAAAATTCAGTTTTCTCCTTCTGCAACTCCTCGCTCCCTGACTGCCTCTCTCCCCAAAGATGAAAAGATTCATTTGACTTGTAGCAAAAATTTTTATGAGTTGAGAAGCATTTTCCAAAGAATTGAACGAACCATTGTTCTCTGCACTACATTGCAACGTAAGTATCCAGTTCTTTGTCAGTCAGACCTGGTATATGTAAACTTGCGTACTATTCAGCTCCGACTTTTTTTGATTGACTGTTAGTCCGCCTCCGCTTTAGGCAATTAATGCCTTCTCTCCCTTTCACACATCCACTGAGCCAGGGTTTACACAGTGTAAAAGGAGGTAAATTAAGACTCCAGTCCTCATCTGTTGATAGAGAGATTGAGGACGACGCGTGAACGTTCATTACAAGCTGAACGTGCAATCAATCCCTCCCTCCATCCTTCCAAGTTCAAAGTCAAGTATTCTACTACATATTCCTACCCACCTCCTACTCCTCCAGGTAATATCAACTGTCAACTGAACCTTGAATAAAAAAAATTTGCAAACCAAATTTCAACCAAGTCGACACGTAACGTCAAGTGCCCAGCTTGTTCTTCTCTTTGTCAGTTTGTCCTCCTGCTACTCGAAACAAAGAGAGTGAGGAAAAAATTGTTTTTTGATACAATTAAAGCGTAGCAATACATTAGAATTATAACACTCAAAAAAAGAAGAGTCCCTCGGTGGTGATGCGGTGCATTGCCTTCATTTAAAAACATTTTCCGCATCATCATCTGTCTCTCACTCACTCACTCACTCCTATTGCATAATACACATTAGTGTGTATGTACACTCGAAAAAAGCAGAGAGTCAAGTGGAATAGTTGCTATTCAACTTTTACACTTTTTGTCCAATGTGAAGAGAGTCTCCGCAAAAAAGCGGATTATAATGTTGAGAGAGAGAAAAAGTATGACTTTTCTATTGAAAATCCTCTCTCTTTCTCTTTCTCGTTCTGTTGCAGGAGAATTTGTAGAAGAACGATTATTTTAAAAGAGTTTTCATGTTGGAAAACCCTGGGCTTACCTGTAATGGGTTGCGGGACAATGCGTATTGATGAGATGGAGTCCACCTATTTATAAAAAAATAAACAGAGACAAATCAAATGAAATCCTTCGCCACGTTACATTACACTTTGACTACACAATTTTTACCAAAGAATTTTTTTTGACTTGGGTGAAGGCACAGTACAATTTGTACTTGTGTGTGTGTGTGTATGTGAGGGAGAAACCTTCCGTGTCAAGGAACATTACATGTGTAGGGTGTATAATACAATAATTTTTTGTGTGTGGATAATGGTGAGTAACCATATAAAAGTCGGAATAAAAAATTTAAATGATAATTATATACATTTACTGTCATCACTGGACTGTCTGTGGATAAACACAAGTAAAGCAAAGTAGCTCTTTGGTTTCGTTCTACAATATTCCCTTGACTAAAGGGAGAAAGAACATTGATTTGAACAATAATCCCTCCATTTATTCTCCGATATCATTTAAAAGCTTCAACTTTTTTCATCCACTCCACCCATAATGTACACTACATTAACCGGTCACAGGGAAAAAAGAGGACAATTTGTGTGCAGACTGATTATTAATTTAACGTAGTTTTCAACACACACAATACAAATTTCCCCCAGTAAGTTTTTTTAAAAAAATTTAATAAAAAAAAATGTATCGCGGCGTCCCTTTTCTCTGAGATTCTAGGATAGTTTCCTTTAATGCACCTCTTAGACGCATAGTTGTGGTGAAGATGAATGACTAAAAAAATTCCGTGTCTCTCCTCTTTCTAAACTACTTCACCACACTATGAACACACAGGGCTGTACTGGGGTTGTGGGGAAAAGGATACAAACTTGTGCTTACCGGTTTGACGTTCCAACTCGGGGTCATCGTCATCCGTGAAGATAAAGGTCTGAAAAATATACAAGACAAAAAAAACATTTGAAGAAAAGTGCAGAGAAACAAATGACTCCAGACGAGATAATGAGATGATGTGAGTCTCTCCAGTCCCAACCACCACCACAACATGCAATTTTTTCACTTATTCATCATCATCACAAGAAATCACAGGCACAAACACACAGTATTACGAAACTAACTACCAGGAATAAGTACACACACGCATCTCTGTGTCTTTTTGTGTATGGGAGAAGGCTCATCAAAACTTGAGTCATTCTTTGAATTGAATTTCAGACTTGTACATCACAGCAAAAAGGGGAGACAAGCAGTAGGCACAAATTTCTGTTGTCCTCACAATAGAATGTCAAGAAACACGCACCAATGCACCACTAAAACTAGTAAAGCATTTAATTTGAACCATGTCTAAAATAATGACTACACGTCCTGCAGAGAAAAAAATTCGGATTGCAAACCCATTTGCATTACACATGGCACATGTGTGTTCCAATCCACAACAACAACTCATCTCTCATCTTTCCACAATGACAAAAAAAATTGCCAAATAATTTTTTGGGTTCGAATTTTTTCTCGTCCATCCTCTCTGTAGTAAAAATTTTATACTATGCATTGCATACGTTAGAGATGGAGTGGAGTTGATTTTGAAAAAGTAGAATTGGACGAGAGGGAAAGAAATATGACAAGATAAATATTTACAATATATAAATCAATCAATGGTTAGATTAAAGTGTCATGGACGCCGAGGAAATACAGAAGCCGTGTTTTTGACGGGGGGTTCGAAACAGGAGGGATGTTAAAAAATGATTATGAAACATGTTTAATTATCGAATCTCCCTCTCGTTTCATTCTGGCATTTGTAAAAGTGTGAAAGCCAGACAGAGGCTGCAAAAAGACGAGGGACGCACTGAACCATGAAGAACCAGAGGAGGAGGTTTAAAGGAAGACATTAAGAATGCATTAAAATTACATAAGAAGAAAGAGATTAGCTGTTTTCCAGGTGAATAAGCAGAGGAGAGATGCAAGAGACCTACACACACAATCCTAAGAGCTTTGCTTTAGTTAGTTCAAGGGCACATCTCCATCTTCATTTTAACTAACTTCATCTCCTTGTGCGCTTATTGACGCGTCTTCTTTCAGGAGATCCTCATTGCAAAAAAATAAAATAAAATATACATCCACACACGCACAAAAAACGGAGAACACTCGTTGGCATCGTAAATTCAAAATCCTTTTATTGAATCTTGAGTCAGGTTTCGCTTCAGTGAGATGCCAATAGACAGTTCCTTTGATTGAACTCTAAAAGGTAATTAAATGGCCGTCTCTCCCTCAGTCCCTGTCTCTCCCTGGGATTTGAAGATTGAATAGATAAAATGGACAGACTGTGGCTCTTAATTCCCCATTGTTTACACTAAACTTTATATATATGACAGATTAATAATCCCTATTTTTTATTGAATCCACATAATGCATATTCCAAGTTGTCCACATAAAGAGAGAGCCTTTCAAAAGAAACTCTTTAATTGCAATTGGGAATCCGGTAGATCCTACCTCATGGGCAAAATCATGCGTCAAACCACATCGTCCACACAAATCACAGAGAGAGAGGAGGAGGGTTGGAAAAATTTGCATTGTAAAATGATATCCTCCTCTTTCTGCACATTGAAAGGACGAAGAGGAAATAGAAAGTTGATTATGAAATCCTCATGCAAACTACTCTATTTTTTATTAGGATCGTGATGACATGGAACTTCTCTCTCCCCTTTTTATCTCCGGTCATTGTTATCAGCACACTGACGAGAGTCAGGGGTTCAGAGGTCAACTCAATTAACCCCGAGAGCTCCTTCAGAGAGTCGACATAGAAAATAAGAAAAGTTAATGTGACTGTACGGTCGGAGCATGAGTCCAACATAAAATTTCATGGTTCAATTTCTCCCTTCTCCTTCTTCTTCTGTTTATTCTAGTTGAAACGTGCCAATCACCACGAGAGAGTCATCCCATCCCACACACACACACTGTGCACTGGAGTGAAATTGAAAACTTTTTTTTATGATTCAAGAAACTGAGACTCTTGTTGTGTAAATTATCGAGCTACTTTATACTCGACATAAATAAAAAATATTGTACTTATTGTGTAAACAAAATACGGAGAGAGAAGAAACAAAGGAGGAGAAAAAGGGCTCAGATTCATTTGTGTAACATCCCCTCCTCCACGGATATTGAGATGGAGAGGGTGAGATATATATCCCTCCATTACCTACAAGCTCACAGTGTGAGTAGAAGACATTACTTTTTTTCAAAAAAAATGTATAGAATATCCTGAAGAGTGTAAAAAAGCGTGGCGATCACTTTTAGTCACTTCTCCGTGACCTTCCCGACCCCCAGATAAAAACCAAGAAGAGGAAGAAGAAAGTTGTCAGAAGAGAGAGAGAAAGAGAAGGGATATTGGCGGATGGTTGTGTGTGCCCGATTTAATATATGTACATGGGATTCATGCATGAAGTTTTGCCATGAAGAGTGGAGGAGAACGGACTACACGGATGGATAATCATACAGTAATAACAATCACCCTAAATAATATTCGGTTTCAGCTTTCAAAACCCTCCACTAAATGCTCATGACTTATACATGAACAATGGAATTCTATCCACATTATGTGTTGTTGTTGTTGGTGGTGGTGGTGTGTGTGTCAGTTTCAGTACACACACAATATTTTTTGTCCTTCTGTGATAACCCGCTCCTCCAGGATAATGAGAGGAGGAATAATTTGAGTCAGAATTTAGACTTTGTTCATCACCCACACGAGTAGAGGAGGGGAGAGAAGCCGTCACTAGACTAATATTTAAATTATAATATATGATCACTGACTGTTCAATAACTACAGTGAACTTGAACTTTGCTCAATTTAGGAAGCAATAATAATAAGGATAGCACAAAATTTGAACACATCCATATTTTTTATGAAAAAAACACACACACGCTATTCCTCTTTCAATATACGGAGTTACACACGCAAGGAAGTCATAACACACACACGAGAGAGAGAGAGAGAGAGAAGGAATGACTTCCCTGAGAAGTACCTTCTCTCTGCAATTTAGAGTGAAACTCAATTTTCCATACCTGTGCACATGAGCATTGTAATATTCCCTTCAAAAATTTTTTTCTTAATGGTGGTGAAAAGACATTAGAAGAGACTTGATCGACTCAGACACCAGGAAAAAGACAGATACAAGACACACACATGACTCTCTTACGGAGTGTACGGAGGGTGTGAAGAGACTTGGGTAACAACAACAACAAGAGGCACACACAAAAAAGAGTCCTGGAGAGTGGAGGTAGAAGACGCAGGGAATTCCTCCTCCTCCCAGAGTAAATCTTTTGGAAAGCATTCGTGTGTACGTTAGATTAATTTGACAGCTTTTAGAAAAGTATCAGCCAGCGAACATGGTTTCGCATAAATAAAATGGATTCAACTCTTATCCCCTCGTACATGGATCCATGTATTTGGAGGATACCCTACCTAGACACCAGTCAACAAGAAAAAGCATCCTCCTCAACAACACATGTTACGACCAACACTTTACTTTTGTTCCTCCTCACATGGAACTTTGTACTTAGAGGACGATAAATATTCTTCCAATCCACCTCCCTCCCCAATCCACTCGGATTTAAATCATTTTTTTCTTTTCCTCATTCAAGAACTATGAATGATTCATCCTAATTACAAGCCAGTAATTCTTCTTCCATATTATGCAATGCAAGTATGGACTAATGGGATATTACATGCATTAATAAATTTTTTAACTTGGCTTATGCACCGCATCATCACACCTGATAAGTTCCGATACAGATCAAAGTCGTGGAATAAAATGGAAGGTAAGTACTCTCCATCATTTTAAAATATACAGAACGTCTAGCCTGCAGAGAAAAAAACTTGGCCAACTCGTGTCATGTCGGAAGCTCATGCAAGAAATATTCTGTGTACTTTGTGAGTATGATTTCGGGAGCAGTGTTCACTCATCAAAAGAATTATTATATGATGATACGGAGGGAAGAAATATTAGTCATATTTTCAATACTCCTGTTCTCTCCTCCCCCTCCATCTCCAATTTCAATCTTCTTCTATAAAAATCCAAATTATTGTCAGTACAAGTACTACGCATTCACTATCTGTAGAACATTCATTGCCTTGCAAAAAAAACTTTCAGACTGAAAGGGTTGTGAGAGTTAGTCTCCATTATGTTGAGAATACACACCACCGCTCCACAAGACATTGGAGACGACCAAAAGTAGTTCAAAGTTCAATCAACATTAAACGGCCGAATGTCGAACATGAGTAGGACAGGAGGACAGGAGTAAACAAGGACAATTTATCCTCCATTCTATTTTTTTTGACGAGACGTAATCTGAATCACACACACACGTACACAGGTTGTGAAAATATATTATTGTAAAGTACACACACGGGGGAGGGAGAGAGGGAGGGGTTCAATACAAAGAAGGATCAGAAAAAGTAGAGTTGCCCCCGCCTAAATAAAAGTTTTACACGACAAACGACGACAAGAGAAGACGGAGAGGGAGAGACGCCGGCATCAAGTTGCATTCAATTGAAACCATATGAGAGATCCATGTGTGTGTGTGTGCTCCTTGGCCTTAGCCATTCTTCTTTTGATTTTCTTTTTCATCTCTTCCAAACTCCGTTCTTCATGTACGGTTCTTTTTTCTTCTCAAGGAAAAAGACTTTCTTTGGTCCTAGGACCAACTCAAATTGTTTAGAGTGTTTTTAATAGGAATTTTCCAAGCATGTCACCTCACTACACTACCAGAGATGACGAGCTGGCCAGGGTTTATAAAATCCTTTTTTTGCTACGTATCCACACCACACACACTGCACGCAGTGTGATGTGTTGGGTTTAAGATCTCCTCTTTAAAAGGATTAGAGGAGACGGAGGGCGGGATAGTGATTTCAACGGGGAGCCCTTGAATTTTTAATAGTGTTTTCCCAACACTTGCCATTATAGGAGTGTGTGTGTGTGTCTGACTGTCTGATGTATGCAAGGATTCATAATTCTCTAATGCATTTATGAATATTTATGTACCATGTCCAAGTGTATTAATGGTCCATGGTGTGTTTCCCATTCTGTGCACTGCAACTATGCATTCTACACTGCACTGCACCTCCACGATCATCTCATCTTGACTATTACATCATATGTACACCTTCGTGAATGGACGGAGGGAGACGGAACAGGGGAAAGTAATGTCCCTTTGTGGAAGTAAAATAAGCAAATCGAAAGCTATTAACACTTAAACATTGAGAGAGGAAGATGGCTACATGGTAAAAGTGTATACATATTTTTGAAAGTGAGTGAGTGTTTATATTATTCGGTTGAAAAGATTTCGAGAACTTTGACTGTGTGTGTGTACAGATCAGTAGACAAAATGGCCGAAGAGAGATGAGATGCGATGAGAGATGATGAAGATTCTCTCTCAGTGAGAATCTTCTCTTGGTCCTCCGAAGGAGTTTTCTGTTTAGAAAAGGAAGAGAGAGAGAGTGTGTGTGTGTCTCGGGGAGAAGTGAAGCCTCAGAAAAACTGATTAATGCTCCACTGAATGCTAAGATTTGAATTGCATTTGTCCTTCGTTCATTCATCTTCATCAATCTCCTCATCTTCGATAAGGAGAGACGAGGTGAAAAAAATCGAGTGTTCCTCGCCTCCAGCTTCCCAATCTTCAGCCCACATCTTCCCAATCCCTCCTTTGCATAATGTCTAATAACATTGGCTGAACAAGTCAATACAAAAAATGGCTTCTATTTCAGTGTGTGTGTGTGTTGAGTCAATACACTTGTACGAAGGTGCCACCTTACACACGTACATACCTTGTCCCTTCACATTCCCTAGTCTCCCTTCATCATCCTTCTACACCGATGACTCCTCAGTCTTTCTTCTCTCCCTGTCTGCTGTCTGTACGTGCCTTTGCTTCCTCACAAAAGTGCGTCTCTCTACTTATATCATATCACAAAATATCATCCCTTTATATCTATTTCCATTAAAACACTTGTCTCTCCTTCCTCTACATAGCCCCTAGCCCTGCACTATAACTTTTCATCTTTTGTGGTTGCATGCGGACAGTAGGTGTCTATCAAATTAAACAAGAAAAATATTACATTGGATAGTGTGTGTATCTGTGTGTGCCTGGACCACGCTTACACGGAAAGGATGAGCAAAAGGATATGTACGACTTGTGCCTACTCAATATTATTTTGCAGGAACTCACAATCAAGCACTTGTCAAAATTGTTCCCCGTAAATTTGTTCATTCTACAAAAATTATGTCTGGGAGCAAAAAGGATTTTTGATTTAGAAGGAAAAAATGAAGCTCCTCTCTTTCTCAAATGTTGGCCACTAGACATGGACATGGAACGTACAAATTGGCCGTTCGTCGGTAGACTCAAGAGAGAGAGAGAGAGAGAGAGAGAAACTCGCACTTATTATTTTACAAAATAAAATCCAAACACACACATCCCCTTTGATTGGGAGGGATCAATGGCTGAACAGCGGCTCTCACAAAAGTTGGAGAAACTTGTTAAGACAGTCCATGGAGTGGGGAAAAAAAGGTCAATAGTAATAAGAGAAAAGTTTGACTTGAAGTTGTGTCAATTTCAAAAAATTTTAGCTTGTTATTACCACTTGTCCATACTTCATGTATTTATTGCCCGAACCTATTATCTTTTGCCATAGTTAAAACTAGACGGAGAGAGACAGAGAGGAAGGGTCAGTTGGACTCGTGTTTACACCGAAATTTATGACAACAATCCTCTTATGTTCCTATTGTTATCCTCCGGCACTCCAGGGCCAAATACAATCCAGAGAGAAAAGAGGGAGGAGTATTAAAACACTTTGGGAAAATACAATAATTTTTACCTGAACTAAATAAGCAATAAGGAACCTTTTTTCCGGTTTTCTTCCTTTATCTTATCACCGTCTACCTGACTCCCTTCAAATTGATCCCAATATATAAAACAGAGTACAATTTGACTATCTCAATCCACACAAAATACAGCGTTCTGTAAAATGAAGACAGACGCTCCCTCTCCCTCTTCTTCACTTTATATTGAGTGTCTATAAAACATTATATGATTAGTCGAAAGTTTTTGAAAAATCCTCTATAAACAATTTCCCTCATTGTGTGTCTGTGTGAACATTGTAACAATAAGAGAGAGAGACAGCGAAGGGGGAGAATCATCATAAAAACTGATTGAGTTTAATTTACACCGGCGCCTTTTCCTGTTAAAATCCTCTTTTGCTTTATTTGACGGGGACTGAAGTGGCGATTGATGGAATTCATCTGCGTAGTCTTCCTCCTCATCTCTCCTTTCACCCGTCTTTCATCACCCCCAGTATTTTCCATTTCATGTGGAAAAAGGGACTCTGGGACAAGACAGAGAGCACAAGTCTTGGCTTGTTTATCTGAGGAGGAGGGAATGTACAGGTTAAACACTTTATTGGAACACTTAACCTTCCAGAAATTAGATCATTTATTATATTAGGTCCCAAATACACGGATACACTTGTGTGTCTCCTCAAAACGGAGTTTTAGACCACTTTAACTTTCTTTCCTTGGCGTGCCGTTATCTTAAAGGTAACCAACCAGATAAAATTCATAAAAAAGCACAAAATATGTATGACGTATGTAACGCATAATTGTAAAGCTCTGTCAACTGATAAGTCTCCACAGCCCAGTAATAATACAAGAAGAAAGGATGAATTGTATTCTCTATGTGTCATTTTGGCTCCTTCATTTTTGGGAGGGAAAATCGTTGACTTTTTTCCTGTGACAGTCATGCAATACTCTCTCTCTCCCTCTCTTTCTCCTCAAGAAGCAGACTGCTGGGAAAAAATGAAGAATCTTCACATAGTAACAGAAAGTGGAGTGGGGTGTAAAATAGTTTTTTGAGTCACACTCACTTGTACGGAAATATTCTGGAGGATCCTCGCTCTCTGTTGTCTAGTGGGATAATTCTTATTATAAAATAAATAGAGGCCACATGAAGACTCTGAGTCTGACTCCCCATGTGGGTGGGATGGGATGATTTTAGACTCTGAAGCATCATTAAGGAATGCACAAATATCATTCATATGTACGTGAATGGAAGGGAAGGAAGAAATTAGGGCCAGACTGGATGAGAGCAGAAGAAGGCATAGAGTACAAAAGTGAGGAACCCTTGAGGAAGAATTTCGAAAAAAAGAAAATTCGTCAGTCAGTAAAACACAGGGATATACACCACGAGTATTATATCTGTATCTGGCCCCTCCTCATTCAAAATACATAATATTCTTGTATGTTCTACTTCAAGCTTGAATCCTAACAAGTAGGTAGACTCACGTGTGTGTGTGTACGTCCAAAGGTTGTAATTTGACCCTGTGTGCCTTTGACTACTATACACTCGTCAGATGAGTACTCAATAGAGACAGACCCTTAAAAATATTGAAGGAAAGGCTGTGTAAAAATGAAAACGGTTTACCAATTGTAAAACCGTGTATTGGCCAATGCGTGTGTGTGTGCGTGTATGGATGATAGTGCATAACCTTTCGTCCCCGTTTTTGTTTTTTTTCCTCCTTATTTCTCTCTCTCTCTTAGTTTTACAAGGATTTTCCTATTCTTCCCTCCACACCCACATCTCGAACGGAGGAGCGAGGAGGAAGGGATGATGATGGTGTGTACACAGGGCACATGAGTACTCCAGGCCCCCAATAATAAGTCCAATAATAATAATAATACTCCACTTCAAGTCTAAACAGACATGAGATATGGTCCTGTACGTCTTCACCATTGATATCTGTATTCCCCTCCCCCACCATCACGCAACTTTATGAGTGCACACTGCCCTCGAGAGAGTGTAAGGTGGATTGTGTGTGTCTCTCCAATATTGTCCAGCCTGCACTTCTTGTTATTCTACATTAACATTTAACATGTAAGGTAATACATTTGTACTACACTTTCCACATCCATTCTCTCCCTCTCTTCTCTTTTGCCCTTACACGGTATTCCAATTCCAGAGACTCAATTTGTTATTGTACAGTCCTCTTTGACTGGTTGTGCACTCTCTCTTCTATATTAGGAGAGGAGCGTGTGTGTACGAGGATTAAATGGGAAAACGGAGACTCTCTCCATCCAGCAGAGCAAAGAGTGTGTGTGTGTGGTGGGACGAGGGACAATTATAGCCGAGATTTCCTTAAGCTCCATACAAATTATTGTACTCCACACACACTAATTTCTCTTTCATAGGTTTATACAATTCATCAAAAAAATATTATTATGAAAAGTTCCTCATTTTTCATCGAAAGGAACGGCACATTACTACTACTAATGCATGTCCTACAAATGTGTGAACGTCATATTTGGTTCTGTACGCACTACACACCTGTGTGTGGGGTGCGTAAATGCATAAGGATGATGAGGAGAGCTTTAACACGTTTTAAAGTTCAGTAAAAGATGGACGTCCATTCATTCATTTCTTATTGACGACTTTGTACATTTTCTAAAATGAACCGTACAAAAAGAATCACTATTTTATGTTTATAAAAACAATGTTCTGGGGGAGAAATTCATGGGACAAAATTTTTATACTCAATTTATACGATTCTGAATATGTACAATAAAAGTGTGCCTCTCTCTACCTGCCATTACAGTTGTCGTGTGTCTGAGAGTGTGCAGTTTAATCTGAAAGAATAAAATTCATTCAGCCGCCTACAAAAAAGGGAAAGATTCTATGCAAAGATCTTCATCTTTATTAAAGTGATTTCTGGTCATAAATTGGGAGGTCATAAAAAGTGGAATCAGGAGCAGACATAAAAATGTGAGGAAGACTGTTTGTGTTTTTATACGCAAGGACGTTTCATAAGTGTACACTTGTAAAAAATTTATACTGGAGTACATAAAAAGGCGGAATTGATGATACAGTGTGTGTGTGTGTGTGTGTGAGGGAGGGTGGGAGGACGGGAAGGAGAGGAATTTCGTGACAAATGGCCACACTTTATTCATAGATTGTGAGGTGTGAGGACCCTCGGAGCCTTCCTGATTCATTTTGATTGGACTGAGGATTAAGTACATGTAGTGTAGATCGCGTATCCAGATACACACACACACAGAGCGTGTGTGTCTGTGGAGAGGGCTAAGGAGGAAAGCAAGTAGTAGCCAAGGGAGCATGAAAATTATACGCAAATTAGGCAGTCGTGCATGGAGGATTGTTGTAAAAAAGTACCATTGGAATGATCCTACTGTTGTGTGTGTGTGTACAATGCAAGTCTGTTACAATGTACGAATGGAGTATGTACGGATAATTATTAGAATATATTGTATGACGGTGAAATTGTTATTAGTTTTTAATCAATTTAAATTCCCCTTTTTTACAAGCTCTCATTCCAGAGTCGTGTGTGTATGGACACATCCCCTCTTCTGTTTTTCTAAATGATTGGTGTGCGATTAGACACCACAAATGTGTGAAATTAATTTTGGTGAGCTGTTTAACGGGGGGGGGGGG